>RQTK01000520.1:133963-156032 GCA_003991915.1 Elysia chlorotica
CTCTCTCTCTCTCTTCTCTCTCTCTCTCTCTCTCTCTCTCTCTCTCTCTCTCTCTCTCTCTCTCTCTCTCTCGGGCTATGTGTTCTCCAATCGATTACTCTAAACAAGGGTTGAGTATCCGAGAGATTAATTCTTCACCTTATCAAAAAACTTTGACAGTTTCACAGCGTTAGTGGATCCTGGGGCCAAAGATTTCACTTGCAGATTGTCCTGTGGAACAATTTAAGATTATTTATCATATAATTCATATACACGGCAAACAAAAATATTTGACTTCTTACCTTAATTGTATGAATATCTTTTTCGACTCTTTAAAAAGTGAAGTCACACAGACAAATGACAAACGAAATCCCGCGACAAACGGAAAAATGTACAAAACATAGCGCACAATAATTTGAAAATATGAACACATGTCACTGGAGTAAGAGATCAAATAAGTAATGTTTTTTTTCTAACAAAGTAATTAACCTGTCTTAGGTAGCCATGATCTGCATTGGCAGATGGAACCAGGCTTCGCTTTTAAAAAATTAGTTACCCCCCTTCCCCAAGAGAACTATTTAAACCAAAGCTGATACCATTCCTGGTAGATAAGCTTCTTTGTGTACATTATCTAATTGTACTAAATATTTATGAAGTATCTTGGGCAAGTCCACAGTGTGTCAAATAAAATAGCACCATGGTCACTTTAAGGCATAACCTCTGTAATCAATGCCCTTGTTATGTCCCTGTATGGTTTTCATTTCATGTAACTTTTGACAGATAAAAAAAAAAAAAATTGGGAAAAGATGATTGCATACCAGATTGAACTCATCGGCGTTACATTCATCCGCTATTGATGAGGGACGTAGAACATTTCTTTCCCTGAGTGATTCCGCTGAATCAGCCTTGGTACCGATTACAAGAATGGGAACTTGGTTGCCTGCAAACTGCTCAGGATCATAACTGTACCTGGCGTTGTAAAGAAAAATTTGAATCTTCAATACAAATATCATTAAAATAAGATAAAAAAAAAAAAACATGGCATAACAAGATAATTTTTTGTTACCTTAATATAACTGAAACAAATTTTCAATCAAGGAAACTTTCCTCCTTTATTTAAAATGTAAAAATCGCACAACTTTCTTTTTTAACATCTTCTAAAAAACCAATTTACTTTTGTCACAGTGTAATATGTAATTTTAGAAAAAAAGTAGCCTTTTGAATTTGAGCTTCTGCTTACATGTGTTAAAAAAATATGACTTGCACTAGAAAAGCACAAAATCTTTCTTCAACAAACTCGCCTGCACATGCACACACTCATACCTCCAGAAATATATTCTAGTCAACAGACAATGATTTTGCTTTGGGAAATACTGTGCATATGCAAGTGTGGTCGTGTCAGAAAGGTATACAACAGAATCATTGAACATAATTAAGGATTTTAAAAGTCTTTACAGCACTGACCCTTTCTGTGTATTATGACAACATTATATTAATGGTATCAAAAGTTAGATTTAGATCTAGGCAAAGTCTATTAACACTTTAAGTACCACACCCAATTTCACAGTAATACTCTATAGTACCGCAGCATTTCTTAGAAGAATCCCCACATATAGGGTAGTGATTTAAAAAAAATCAATAGAGACAAATCAGTTGGCCCAGAACCCACGAATCGTTCAACATGTAATCATGATAGGTCAAGGAGTATGCAAATAATATTATTGCAATTGATCACCAATTATTTATCGGTGAGGACCCAAACAACACTATCCGCGCCGGTGCATCTTTACGCCGATGGTAAATCAGTGATGATGGTGATAAAAAGTGAACAACAAAAGGAAAAAAATTGTTCGCGGTTCACCCAACAAGCTATTTTTAATTATAAAATACCAATTTAAAGTCACTTTGCATGTAGATCTAGGGGATTTCATGAGCATTGCTGGCAAAATACTATGACTCCTTTGAGTTTTAAGATTTATAAACAGTCTAAAGCTAGCTATAGTTCTATTAATAATATAAATTACATTATAATTTTATAGGCCTACAATTCGAGTATCCTTCTTCTAACACATCTTCTTGAAGGGCCTAAATCTATTTTTAATTCACTGAACTTCTTTGGTTTTAGTTTCACATATGTCTCTAGCCAATGAAATCTAAATGTATTTTTAACGGTAGCGTCTTTGCACGCCCAAGTTCGCTCTTATTAAGAGTTTTCATGGAGACACCGGCTGTTGAATTATCAAGGATTCTTAAAATCAAGTCTAGTTATTGGTAGTGTTGTAGCCTAGAAGTGAGAGAATAGCACTTTACTAGAGACTAGATCTAGATCTAGATAACTAGATTTCTAGCTTTAGATCTAGACCTAGATCTAAATTTCACTGGTCGCAACGTGATCTAGACTCTACAAAAAAAATCATGGAGGAGGCCTAAGAACCAAATGGACGTCTGCCTTTGAAAATAAGTTTTCTTTTCAGTTCTGCTTTCACTAGTTTCAGCGTATTTTTCCTGACCATTTGGATTATTGCATTTGAAACGGTTTACAACAGTAAAACTGTGAGAGCAGCTTCAATAGCCCAAGAATGGCTTTCCGCACTACTGTCGTGTAATTATAAACTCGCACATCTACGTGGAGTACAAAACCGATGATTGTAAACTCGGGAGGAAAAGAGGAAAAAGAACGGAAAGGGCGGAAAATTCAGACCTGCCAACCTTTGGAAAACGAAATCAGGGACACCCCACTTTGGACAGATTTTTCATACACCAGTACGCACAAGCTAAGGGATTTTGAGATTATGGATTTGAAATATACTTAAGTTAATTAACTCTTCGGTGTTTACAGCTGTTGACGATGATTTAAGCTGTGGAAGACACAGAAGTTTAGTTTTTGTTAAACCTCCATTCACATCAAATACGCAGATCACTATGGGATGGAGTTTCAAATCATTCTTATTGGAACAATCTGTTGAGAGGGAAAAAACTATATTCGTTAATAAGTCCCCTAGTGTTGTCATGCTACTGTGGGCTAGGGTGTGGACAATAGCAGTTGCTTTAGTGCAACCTCATTGGTAGCAATGTCAGAGTCCGCGAAAATTGTGGAAACAAGTTTGTTAAACTTATCACAAAAGGACATTAGCAGATTATTATCCATCATAAATTTTGTAATCTTCTGCTCAAATCACAGTTCCATCATAAGATTTAGGGAAAAAAAATGTGACATTTGTTTAGGTCTTGAAGCTGCCAGATTGGCTTTGACTAATTCTAAATGTTTAATAGAAGTCAGGTGTCTAGTAATTGTCATCTCTGCCCCCTCTTGATATACTCAAATCTGATCGACAGTGCTCACAAATAAACAAAATTTTCACTTTTTATACCTCGTTTAATGAGAGGAAATCCATCTGTATACTCCACACAATAGCGGCACATACATTTTTTTCTTAGAAGAAAAAAGTGGCTCAAAGAGTTAAGTAACTTCTCTTTTAGATTTACAACGTTCCTTAGAAATATCCAGAAGAGGGCATAGAGACAAGTTCTTGGAATTCAAAACACATTTTGACTTCAGAAGAAACTTATCTATGATGATTCTGAATTACACTAAATACAAACTGGATCTAGATTACAATCTAGATCATCACAATCTCCCAGGAACCATGTGCTTGAAACAGGTGGTAAAATATGAATGGACACTAGGTCATCAGAAGTAACGAAGGCCACAATTAGTGAATGAAAACTTCCAGTCCAGGTGAAGGGACTTCCGATGAATGGTCCGTGAAACCGGTACGATATATTTAGTTGAGAAATTTTTCTGATCCGACAACCCGACTTAAAAAAAAAATTTTAAATAAATTTTTGGATTTTGAAATCCGGGACGGTTGGCAGGTCTGTCCTTTATTCCGCAAACAATCATCATCACTGGTAAATGAGTCCTAGTGAAGATCGGCGCAATATTGTGCTGAAACTGCGTTATGTGTTAGAGACTACCTAAATATGAAGCAGTTACTCATGATCCTTAAAACAACAACAACAAAAAACTTGAGCACCGGCAAGATGTGTTATCATATTATTCCCAAATCATGTAAGCTCCACTGCCTCAGCAAGTTTTTTCCAGTTTAAAAAAATCTTACCCACTGCTTGATTTCATGTCATCCTTGCTGAGTGTCTCTGCTAGCCACTTGCGTAGGTTTTGATGTGACTTTCGATTTGTCAAGTCATGGACAAGGATGATACCTGATGATACAAACAAGTTCAGCCAGTCAGAACTTACAGAAAAGATGTGAAAAAAATAATAATAAAACAGACAATAGAAGCCTTTGCAAAATATTTTAATAATATCTCTAAAAATGTTGATTTTCGTTTCTATGGCTTTCACTGTAAGCAGAAACTACCTCACTTATGAAACACAATCTCAATCTTTCGAAGTATTGTAACTGACACACATCACTACATATACAGTGTTTTTGAAGAAACAAAAAAGAAAATAGTAAATACAAAAACAAAGACCCCCCCCCCACACACACACAAATCATCAAACAAAAACAAAAAAACCTTTGTGTGCAGTACATCATTTGGTCTGACCATAAAATGAAAGAGATCCGACCGCTTGCAGGGATACTTATCTTAGTGGAAAACATAACTTCTAACAAGAGTCACATATGTGACTTCCAGGGATGCATTTTAGAACATCAAGGTTCTCTTAAATTAACAACACATTTTTTCTTCATGTACAAGTAATGCACTTGTTTTAAAATACAATTCAACATGTACATTGTGTATAGAACAACATTTCTGTTTTCCTATTCCTGTGCTGATTGGCCATGTGTAATGTGGCCTTGTGATTCCCCATCATAAAACTTATGGACTGCATCAGTACAGCCAAAATGGTGACAGATAAAATTGATCTCTCAATGGACAGGGTCTGAGCCATTATACAATATACATCGTTGAAATGTAAAGAAATTTAATAATCTGAAAGAGTGTAGAGAATTGCACAGAGAGGTAATCAATAAAGAAAAACCAACTGAGAGAATGTGTTTCTAATAATAGCACCAACCATGGACCTGGTGGTAGAATATGGATCTGCTGTTGGCGTGGCTGGCTGCTCCACCGATGTCCCACAGCTCCACAAAGAAGTCTCTCTCAGCAGGGGTGCCGGCTCGGTATTCATGGAGCTGAAAGCAGAAAAACAGCCCATGTGGAATCAACGGCACAACAGTGCAGTATGTATCTGCTCATTTTTTAAGGACCCTAGTGGCTGTAGCTGAAAGCAAACAGATACAATGTACAATGATCTAAGGGCTGCCCTTATTTCGTTAATGACATCATGGAAGTACCTTTTAGAGGATTCTAGTGCCAAAGTTACAAAAGGCTGATAAAGATCAAGATCACAGAAAAAAAAAAATCTGGAACTGACAAAAAATATTGATGAATGATGAAAAAAAAAAGCCCCAGAAACTCTAAAGAATATGTGACCCGGTTATGCTGGTGGTGAAATGCAACACTCAGAGCATCAGTTAACCAGGTGATCAGTACTGCCACAACCCTATTTTTTTTTACACCCAGTCACCTGTGCCAGACCTAGACTGGCCATCTAGTACTCCGTTGACCTTCAAAGCGCCGTATTTGTTAAGAAAGATTAATAATTAATTTAAAATCAATGAAACTCGTCACTAAAAACCAAATGACTTTATTATACACTTTAGAAAATGGAAGATTTTGGAGGCGTTTTTTTCTATACACATACATTTACATCATGAACTACAAGTATGGTAATCAATATGACAAGAGTAATGGAAAATACTTCCCTAAATTACAATTTAGGTTTTATTGACTTTTAAAATTTTTTATTTCAACCCACACTGCAACTTACTTTGACTTCCACAGAGCAGCCAATGGTTGCTGATGGTGCGCGGCACAATTCATCATGACAGATGAGGTGAACTAAGGATGTTTTACCAACACCTTGTAAAAAAAAATTTATGGGACAATGAGCTCTAATCACAACAAACACTATTTCTTCAACATTATATCTCTAAGACTCGAACTAGGGATTTAAAGAGAAATGAAGCAGATTATACAAAAGACATAGAACTGAAGTGAAACCATAAAACAGTGGAAGCATTAGATACCCCATGACATGATTAGACACTGAAAAGGAGAGTGCTTAAATGATGTGCTTTTTATCTTCAATAAACTGAGATACTTTTTAATTAAAAAAAAAAAATCTTATACCACTAAAGATGAGTTGTGTAAGTTGTGTCAATTTTTTCAGCAAACATTGAAATTTGTCAATATTTTGTTCTTCTTCTTCAGTACTTCCGTCAAAAGTAAATAAAATTAAATTGAATAATTTAGTATTTAAGCAGATTTGTTTACTTCTGGGTTGGTTTCACAGAATCGTAATAATTTTTAATATTTTTTTCCGAGTATTTCTTTAATTAAATATTCTATCCTCAGAGGAGGACCTCAGCACTTGGACCAGCGACAGATTGGAAGAAGGATCCCATGAAACAAAAGTTGTAAATATGTGTACCTCATCTATAGCATTATAAATCAACTTAGCTTAGATCTAGAATGTAGATCTAGATGCTATTTTTCACTTAATATAGGCCTTCTACTAAAATACATGCACAAGACTGTGAACCAAACCTGAAAGTATCAAAACCTGCTGATTATATTCAATGGAATACGCTGAATTTAAGCAGTAATAGCAAAAGAAGAAGAAGAAGAAGAAGAAGAAGAAGAAGAAGAAGAAGAAGAAGAAGAAGAAGAAGAAGAAGAAGAAGAAGAAGAAGAAGGAGAAAAAGAAGAATGAGATGGGGAAGATTTTAATCTAGAAAAGAGTCAATCGCTAAACAGTAGAGCTTTTATTAGGCCCGATCCGTAGTTTACCTGAATCTCCTACAACAAGCACTTTCACTTTGTCTATGTCGGCCATTTTGTTGATGACAACACAGAGAAGGTACGTAATAAACGTAGTTAATTTTATTCGCCTCTCTCTCTCTCTCTCTCTCTCTCTCTCTCTCTCTCTCTCTGTGTCTCTTTTCTCTTCTAAAATTTTTTATATGACGTTAACCTAGCTGTTTACCCTTCTCCTAACATCTCAAAAGGAGAGGAGGAAGGAGGAGGAGGAGGAGGAGAAGAAGAAGAAGAAGAAGAAGAAGAAGAAGAAGAAGAAGAAGAAGAAGAAGAAGAAGAAGAAGAAGAAGAAGAAGAAGAAGAAGAAGAAGAAGAAGAAGAAGAAGAAGAAGAAGAAGAAAAACTCACACACCTTTTTTGAGACTCCAGAATGATAAAAATCGTTATTTTATTAAATGAAGCCTAAAGGAGTTAATACCTATTATTACAGATTTTATTACATGTATTTTTCGTTGGATTTATTGGGAATTTCGTAAGAATTTTGTTTGCGATCGGTGCATTCATCTAAAAACCATTAAAGGAAAGAACAACAACATGCCAACATGACAGACAATTACTTTAATTCGAACAGATGTTTGTTTTTTACATTAAAAATAATATCAATCATCCTTGATGGTACAGCATGAATTGCATTAACTTTGTGTGCAAAAAAAAAGTTATACAATCTAGATGACTGCAACAAAGCCTACTGAGAGGGCAATTTGACCTTTTTTTTGCGACAAAAGTATCATTGATTACAAGAAGGTAAGGAGCACATAGGGTAGTTCAAAGCATCGAATTGTGTAAGATTTTGAATCAATTTATCAGTCCAAATCAAGGCGACTTCACACTGTTAAATAAAAAATCGAAAAAAAAAAAAAATAACAACAGAAAAAGGAAGAAACAACAACATTGCATTTGATATCCCCCCTCACCCCTAATATAGATCTAGGAATTATTAATTGGCAATCCAACCTTTCATTTTTCACTTTTTTAATGAAAACATTCCATCCCCTCCCCACAGTAGGGTCTACTACATACCACAGGGTTCGACATAACAAAGCATTGAATAGGCTACATTTAGGCCTACAGGCTACTAGGAGCAGTAGGCTACTTTTCCAAACTCTGAGATAGGCCTATTTCACTTCAAATGGACAATTAATATGCTAGGCCTTTAACTTATATAATCTTAATACCCAGAAAACCATACAACTTACAAGCTGCAAGCTGGAAAAAAAGTTTTATTCTTAAACAAAATGGGAAGAAAAAGAAGGAAAAAATCGATGGCTTGTACTCCATTGTCATAATATGTGCACTGGCATTGAAACTTGTAACGATATAAATACTTTCATTTGTCCACTAGTGATAAAAGGCCTAGATCTGGCATTGAAACTTGTAACGATATAAATACTTCCATTTGTCCACTAGCGATAAAAGGCCAAGAACTATACCAGCTAGTCTCGAACATGTCTGAGAGTGATAAAGGTAGTGCTAAATAAGTTTATTTCAGCATACCGATTTAATTTATATATGAATCATGTCTCTAAACCGACCAACATGTTATTTGTTGCGCTAGAAGGGAAAGACGTAACAACAGATGCTTACAAAAAGCATCCTCAATCATGTGTGGTTGACCAGCTGGGAAGGCAATTCCACAGTAGAAAAAAATAATTGTGAGTGAAACGTTAAAAGAGACCAGTCACAGCACGCATAACTTACGTTTTGTAGGGCAATTACATTATGGTCAGTATTACTTGTCAGTGATCTCAGCGTTTGGGTGTATGACTACTTGGACATACTTACAACCAGCTATGTCTACAGGGTTAATAAACGCTGGCAGTGCCGTGTGTAGATGAGCTCAATCTTATTAGGTGCTGAACCATAATTTTGTTTGTTGCTATTTTCCACGAACTAACCTACGCCGCCTCTCAAGAGAATGATTGCAAGTATTGTAAAAGCCCCCTACACCTCAAGGACAATGCAGACGGATATGCCTTCGACCTTGATCGAGGGTAAGTGAGCTCTCTATCGCCAGACCCATTCTTCAAAGATACGCACAGTTATCAAATTGCGAATTAGTTTTCTTATAAGAAAAAGCGATGTTTTTCCCAGAGACGAACTTCCAATAAAAAAGGAAAATGGTAGTCACCCGTTACAATTAAAATGCCAAATGAAAATTAAATACGCACACTCTACCTTCTAACAGTAGCCTTCAAGTCCAAATAGAATTAATTATTATCATTATATAAATGAGACGGTGTCATTTCTCCACGCAGTGAGAACTAGAACCGTTTTCCTACTCCATCCCTTATGTGTCCTAAATAATAATAATTATTATGACAAGTCTCCTGCGATTGTTCAAACATCTATAGGGCCTATTGACAACGTTTTCTCACCACCAGATATCGAGTCAGAAGGCGACCTGAACCTCAGCTGTGTGTTGTTCCTATGGCAGTCGACTACGCTGCTTCTGTTCCTCGTCTACAAACTCCTCCTCAGCCGGCGAGAGAACTCGGTGAACTGACCAGTGGACACAACAGTGGCAGCCATTGTAAAATGACCAGAAACCTGTGTGTAATAATGATGCTGGTTGAAATTGTGAAAGGAATGTAAAAACCCTAAATTGAGCTTATCGGCAGAAATTGATTTTAAATTTTTAAGCACTAAGCTTGTCTACAACCCCTGTTTAACAGATACAATTTGATCTACGTTGTTTTGCTTTACAAGATGTAGACTTGCTGATTCACGAAACGCAAGCGCTTTTCAAAACATTCATTGTCTTGTTATCACTGTTAGAACCATTAAATACGTTTTGTCTCCTTTGCTATTATAATTCGCTTTGAATCATCTGTTGAAGTATAGAAGATTTTCGCTCACAAACTTTACGAGAAAAAATTGCAACAACTCCAAACGATTCTTGTAATGTCGCCTCTTACTGGTTCTCCTACTTCTTGGACATTATCTTAGCAGGTGACATTCTCAATTATTTGCTTGGTTTCTTTCTTAAAGTCCAATATTCGAAGCTACATTATGTTGCTGATGGGTTCCAAGACATACATCTAAAATTTATAGGTGCTGCCACACAGTCTGACAGTGTGGGGATACCAAGACCCATGTCTCAGTCGGCCACATCTTACAACAGGGACATCAAACCAAATACATGTAGTACTTAACGAAATATGACATAATGTGGGGTCAAGTCAAGCTGGTGATTTTTGGCTGCCTCTAACTAGTTAACTATTAAATCCTTTTCAATCGGGTTTGTGGTTGGTTTTTATTCTGAAGAGACAACTACAAATGAGATAACCAGTTACTTTAGTAATTGGAAACAGTTATGTCCAAATTTAGAACTAAAAAACCAGTACAAAGTAAAACAAAAATGGCTAGGTTGGAATTGGTCACTTAATTGCTTTAGCATTAAAAAAAATCTACAACAAAACCGCATCTTTTTAATTATTTTACTAACAAAAATATAATTTAATTGCTCGAACATGGTTTCGAACCGGGTGAATCTCGATGAGAGCCCAAAGCTCTGTTAGATACGCCCCCCCCCTCTCCTCCCCTATTAGCATGTGCATGTATGTCTATATCTATTTATAACAGAGACGTACCATTTGTGTGTGTGTGTGTGTGTGTGTGTAGTGGGGTGACTAAGAGCTCAAACCAAGAAGCGTAACCACAATTTATAGCTGATAAGGATTACTGTGATCCTCCCTTAGACAAGAGCCTGTGATTTTACTTAATTTGTAGGGCAGTGGTGTTAATGTTGCGACTACGGCCCAGCGATGTAACACGGGAGTTATACCTGGGGCTGGACACATTATCTGTCTGACTGTCTGACTGTCTGACTGCCGGCCCACCGTGATGTTTTGTAAGGCAATCGACTCTCCCACAGGGACGACGATATGAAAGCCTATGTGTGGGGCATGGTGTAGCCGCCGGCAGAAAATCTCCTGGGCTTAGCTGTGAGGTCAAGTTAGGCAATGTTGACATCCCATTCCAGGTTCACTGTTCCAAAAATAATCTACATGCCGCCCCGATAGTTTTATTTAGGTTACCTTTACCGCCGTTCGTAAGTTGTTTCCCTTTTCCGCTTTTGGGGTACGTTGTTGTTTACAACTCTTCATATCTCGGCAGGATAATTGCTCCAGAAATGGAGAAGATGATCGCCTCTAAACATTGACGACGCACGAATGTAAATATTTGTAAATTTAATATTCTTCAAGACTTCAACCAATTTCCAGAATCCGTATAAGTTTATATTTATAGGCATATGGCGCATTGTTCACAAATCACAGTAATTGTTTGTCCTGGGGTAACTCTAATCTTTTTTTTACATCTTCTTTGTATTGCCGACATCAAATTATTTCCTGACACAGGTTCTTCCCAGTAGCTGTTGACAAACGTTTTTGATTTTCTATGAAGATGTGATTTTGCGGAACCCAATTAGTTTAGTGTGACTCGACTAATTTTTGTTCTTACTGCATGCTATGAAAGCCTCCAGTGTCACACCTTGACGTTGGAATAGCAGTAAAGCATTGAATAGGATCCATGGAGTACTTAATAACGTAGTAAGCTATGATAGGATCCAATCCTATCGAGAATCTGCAGTACAAAAATATGAAGCTGCCGAATCCTAGAAGGCTGCTACTCTGTCCACATCTCATTTGCTGAACTGCCATCAACGACCACGAAGTGCTTTTGAACAGTTCTAGTCCTACTCGGCGATGACTGATCAGTGAAACTGAATTGTGACTTCTACCTGGCGGGGACTGATCAGTGAAACTGAATTGTGACTTCTACCCAGGGGTGACTGATCAGTGAAACTGAATTGTGACTTCTACCCAGGGGTGACTGATCAGTGAAACTGAATTGTGACTTCTACCTGGCGGGGACTGATCAGTGAAACTGAATTGTGACTTCTACCCAGGGGTGACTGATCAGTGAAACTGAATTGTGACTTCTACCCAGGGGTGACTGATCAGTGAAACTGAATTGTGACTTCTACCAGGGGTGACTGATCAGTGAAACTGAATTGTGACTTCTACCTGGCGGGGTGACTGATCAGTGAAACTGAATTGTGACTTCTACCCAGGGGTGACTGATCAGTGAAACTGAATTGTGACTTCTACCCAGGGGTGACTGATCAGTGAAACTGAATTGTGACTTCTACCCAGGGGTGACTGATCAGTGAAACTGAATTGTGACTTCTACCTGGCGGGGTGACTGATCAGTGAAACTGAATTGTGACTTCTACCTGGCGGGGTGACTGATCAGTGAAACTGAATTGTGACTTCTACCTGGCGGTGACTGATCAGTGAAACTGAATTGTGACTTCTACCTGGCGGTGACTGATCAGTGAAACTGAATTGTGACTTCTACCCAGGGGTGACTGATCAGTGAAACTGAATTGTGACTTCTACCTGGCGGTGACTGATCAGTTAAACTGAATTGTGACTTCTACATGGCGGGGGGACTGATCAGGGAGACTGAATTGTGGCTTTTACCCCGGATCAGTGAAACTGAATTGTGACTTCTATCGGGCGGTGACTGATCAGTGAAACTGAATTGTGACTTCTATCGGGCGGTGACTGATCAGTGAAACTGAATTGTGACTTCTATCGGGCGGTGACTGATCAGTGAAACTGAATTGTGACTTCTATCGGGCGGTGACTGATCAGTGAAACTGAATTGTGACTTCTATCGGGCGGTGACTGATCAGTGAAACTGAATTGTGACTTCTATCGGGCGGTGACTGATCAGTGAAACTGAATTGTGACTTCTATCGGGCGGTGACTGATCAGTGAAACTGAATTGTGACTTCTATCGGGCGGTGACTGATCAGTGAAACTGAATTGTGACTTCTATCGGGCGGTGACTGATCAGTGAAACTGAATTGTGACTTCTACCTGGCGGGGACTGATCAGTGAAACTGAATTGTGACTTCTATCGGGCGATGACTGATCAGTGAAACTGAATTGTGACTTCTACCTGGCGATGACTGAAACTGAATTGTGACTTCTACCTGGCGGGGACTGATCAGTGAAACTGAATTGTGACTTCTACCCAGGGGTGACTGATCAGTGAAACTGAATTGTGACTTCTATCGGGCGATGACTGATCAGTGAAAGTGAATTGTGACTTATCGTGCGATGACTGATCAGTGAAACTGAATTGTGACTTCTACCCAGGGGTGACTGATCAGTGAAACTGAATTGTGACTTCTACCTGGCGGGGACTGATCAGTGAAACTGAATTGTGACTTCTACCTGGCGGGGACTGATAAGTAAAACTGAAATGTTGCACTGAATTGTGACCCCCGTTGCCATTGATGCCCCTCGTCAGGCTCTCTGTACGCCACGTAGGGAAGATTTTCAACCCGTCACTGCCCACCTCCTGCGCTGTGTCCGTGTTGTTACTGGTATCACTATCAGCAGAGACAGGGTGTCCTCTCCGAGTTCTTCTTACTGTAACAGCTGTTTAGCAACGGGTTATTGTGACAGTATTTGATTATTTTGTAAGTCTCCTTTGCCAAGGCAAGATGGACACAGTGTCCAACCCATTGCACACTTGCCTACTTGCCTCCTCTCGACACAGGTAATTTTTCCAAAGGAAGGACAGGGCCAGTACGCTTGGAACTTATCTGTGTTGCAGGAGCTGCCTGATTGGCAGATTTCTTTCTGACTTGCCTACTTGCCTCCTCTCGACGCTCTCCCTCCGGATTTCTTGTCTTTTACAATTTAATATCGATAGACTAAGATTTATATCGAGACTTGCCTGAACGATAGTACCACAGACTCGGCTATCGAAATTAACGGTTTTTCTGTTTTGAGAGGGGACAGAACCGAAGCCTCTAAAAATCCAGAGGTGGCGGCGTCTACCTGTATGTTAACGAACGATGGGCACACAAAATTAATGTGACGGTCCACGAGAAAATATGCACGCCACACGTTCAACTGTTAAGTGTCAATGTGAGACCCCACTATCTGCCCGGAGAATTTACATATGTAATTATAAACCTTGTCTATGTCCCTGAAACGAGTCTTGGGTCTGAGAGATAGAGATAGGGGGGTAGGGGAGAGATAGAGAGAGGGGGGTAAGGGAGAGATAGATATAGGGGGGTAAGGGAGAGATAGATAGAGGAGGGTGAGGGAGAGATAGATAGAGGAGGGTAAGGGAGAGATAGATAGAGGGGGGTAAGGGAGAGATAGATAGAGGAGGTCAAGGGAGAGATAGATAGAGGTAGACAGACAGACCGGTTAACAAAGACAGAGGCGGAAAAGAGGAAAAGAGAGAGTGATAGAGAGACAGGGAGCGATAGATATATAAATAGATAGATAGATAGAGATAGAGAGAGAGAGAGAGAGAGAGAGAGAGAGAGAGAGAGAGAGAGAGAGAGAGAGAGGATTGGTTTGATTGGATCTTCCATTTTCGAGGTCCAGGTTCAAATAATGTGTGGGATTTAGTCCCTAACTGATTGGATCAGTGTCAGTATCACGTGACCGGCTGATACACGGGTCTTGACATCCCCGCACTGTCTCTATGTGACAGCACGTAAGTTTGTCAGACTTTAGCCTTGGGATCCGTCAACGATGTAACCGTTGGATATTAATAAAGTCAGAAACCAAATTAAAGTTAATGCTCTCTCAAATGAAAATTAGGACGAAATTAATTATCCCATGAATATTTCATTAATTTAAGGTTTACGTTAAAAAGGGAAAGAAGCATTCATTTGGTTTGGTTTTTACTACGTTTCTTCCCCTTGATTAATTTGGTTAGATCGAGGCGCTGTTGGCTTGGCGCTCTTGGTGCGTTGCAAAGGGACGGTTCCTCGGAGAAATAACCACGTTCTTTTTGTTTCTTCACTTGCAACATCAGCTGTATCGCGGACGGGTCCCAAGAGTGAAGTCTTACAAATTTACATACAATCAGACAGAGACATTGTCTACTGGTTGAGTTGATGGTAGAATAGTGTAACCCACAGAGGCATGAGTATTAGTACCCCCGCACTGACTCTTGTGTGCCAGCACGTAAATTTATCAGACGTTAGACCTGGTATCCGTCGTTATATAACATCCTCTTTTGGGAACCTGTAACTGTGTAAGACGTAAAATTAGGAACAGCTCCTCTTCAACCAGGAAACAATAAAAACAAGTAAGACTTAGGTGTAGTGCTTCAGTTTTCCCATTGGCCAGGCATGTTGTGCTTCGCCTTACCCTCCAGATATTCCCATCTCCGGCGTGTCCGAGTTTTTATGCCGCGAGTCGAGTTATGTGCAAGTTTACAGCCGTGCCCCTCCACTTGCAGCTGCGGGCCGCTACACACACGGGCCGGATAGCACGTAGAGCACGGAGAGCACGGCGGCATTTGTGTTTAAAATACAATGAAACGTCAAACGTCAAAGAGAGCCTTAAGCCTGTCGTAAAGGCGGGAGAAATCCGTCTGCTTTCATTTGTTTGCCGGTTTATTTTTGTTTCTATATAATGTCACTGGGAGGAATTTTATTTTAATCTCGATATTCAGAAATATAACTTTTTATGTTCGTTCTGTTAAAAGAACAAATAAAGAGCAACACAAATAAAAATTATAAAAGAACCAAACGCCGTGAACACTTTCACAAACAAAACCGGAAAATGCTTCTGGTTCAAGTGAATAGTAGGCTGCGAAATGTTGAACGTGAAGTGATGGTTTATGAACTTGTCAGGTACAGGGTTCGAAAGGGGGTGAGGAATTCTAGACAGGAGGAGGAGTTGAGTTGAGTTGGTTTTAACGTCCAACATCAGCACTATATAGGCTATATTGTGGACGGGCCCCAAGACGGACGTCTGACAATTGTATGTGCTGTTACACACGAGACAGAGCGGGGATACCATGACTCCTGTCTCAGCCGGTCACATTCAACTGACACCGACCTAACTAGTAGGGAACGCACCAGCCAGGATTCGAACACGGGACCTTTTGCGTCGGAAGCCGATGTTCTACCCCTAGACCACCGCGAGGAGGGATGAGAGAGATAGAAGAGGGAGGAGAAGAAGAACACACAGAAGTCACTGCTATTGTCTACTAAAGCCGTTACCTTCATATTATTTCTTTAAAAATATCTTTGTATTGAGCAACGACTTCACAAAAAAGAGGCTTGCTCCCCTGTACTGCCTACTTGTCAATGCTTATTTTGGACTTAATGGCATAACTGTAAGATAACGAGAGAGTTATAAGCTTATTTTTTAATGGTGCTGGAAAATAAATTATTTTTAAATAAGAGGAGTGTCAATTTCATTTGAGATGTGTGGATCTTGGCACACCGTATTCAGCGGAGCAGTGAAAAATTCTTCAAACAGAGAGACAAGAATACACCGATGAGAATGATGTTCACACCGGAGTTTGAGTTCAACAGACCTCTATACCACTCACTTTCCTGTTTAGATCTATTCTCTATCCACTCACTTTCCTGTATAGGTCTATTCTCTATACAGTATACCACTCGCTTTCCTGTTTAGATCTATTCTCTATACCACTCGCTTTCCTGTATAGGTCTATTCTCTATACAGTATATCACTCACTTTCCTGTTTAGATCTATTCTCTATACCACTCACTTTCCTGTTTAGATCTATTCTCTATACCACTCACTTTCCTGTTTAGATCTATTCTCTATACCACTCACTTTCCTGTTTAGATCTATTCTCTATACCACTCACTTTCCTGTTTAGATCTATTCTCTATACCGCTCACTTTCCTGTTTAGATCTATTCTCTATACCACTCACTTTCCTGTTTAGATCTATTTTCTATACCACTCACTTCCCTGTTTAGATCTATTCTCTATACCACCCACTTTCCTGTTTAGATCTATTTTCTATACCACTCACTTTCCTGTTTAGATCTATTCTCTATACCACCCACTTTCCTGTTTAGATCTATTTTGCGATATTGTTAGGTAGTAAAATGTGTTCTTTAGCGTGAACAACACACTTTCTCTCTTTTTTTTAAAATATAAATGTATAGTTACTTCTACTTTCTTGATAAACACAGATTTATCAGTGTAATTTTGAGAATGAACATGTTTACAACTGCAACATGCCAACGTCCCCAAGAAGATTCTCTGGAGCTAACAATGGAACGACCAGGGTTCGAATGGCGACTTTAGAAACCAACCACCTTCTGTGGTTTTAGACACCAATTGATTTTTCTACGCAAATTAGAAACGGACCAAGTTTTGTATACCTTTTGAGAATAAAGCCTTGGCAAATACACTCACATCTGTTAAATTGCGTTATCCGATTCAGAAAAGCTCAAACCATTCATGCACTTCTTTAATTTTGTTCTCACGCAGAGAGCGACCCCCTCCCTCCCCTTTTCCTTCTCCCTCCCCTTTTCCTCCTCCCTCTGTCTCTGTCTGTCTGTCTGTCTGTCTGTCTGTCTGTCTGTCTGTCTGTCTGTCTGTCTGTCTGTCTGTCTGTCTGTCTGTCTCTCTCTCTCTCTCTCCTTCTCTCTTTCCCAATCTTTCTCTCTCCTTCTCTCTTTCCCAATCTCTCTCTCTCTCTCTCTCTCTCTCTCTCTCTCTCCCTTCTTTTGCCTACTTCTTTAACATAACATGAATCGTTTTTCTTTAGATTGAGGGAGAAATTGAAACGACAATCAGATTTTGTACAAAGACTCAAAGAGAGCGTTTTTATTAAGAGTTGCAATCTTGAGAGAATCATGACTGATGCTTTGTAAGACCATGAAGGATCAGTTAGCATTCTCGCACAACAATGACAAACGTACATATTGCCGCTGACATTGATGCCCCTGCAGGGAAAGGAGAAGAGCTTATTAAGTTAGTCAACCGACTGGACAAAGCATCAACAACATATGGCGTGGAGATCAGTGCTGAAAAGACTAAGCGGACGACCAACAACACCAAAAGCATCAGCTCAGACATTGGAATTCGTAACCAAAATCCAGAGAATTTTCAGGGCTTTAGATATACTTGGGTTCAGGTAGGACTGATCAAAACAGGAAAAAAATATCTAGGATTGCCCATTGGTGCTTTGTCAAAGCTCAAGACCATATTATGGAAAGACAAGAACATTGCACTCAGTTCATAAATCAGACTTTCTGATACGCTCCTTAGTCATTTCATTCTTCCTGCACGCGCGTGAGACGTGGACCCTTACAGCAGAGTTAAAGAGAAAGATGCAATACACACAAAATTAATGAGATGCTTTCCAAGACTTCTGGGCATCTCCTACGGAGATCGTATTACATGATGAAGTGAGGAACTGAATAACTATAATACATGCTACTAGGCCTTGCGAAACGATTCTCACCACTGTGAGAAAGTGCACATTGAGACGGTTTAGGCTCATAAAAAGATCAACAGGATTTGCGAAGATGATCCTACAGGGCACGGTACAAGGACGGAGAAGGAAAGGCAGGCAGAAAAAAAAGATGTGAAGACAGCACAACAGAATGGGCAGGTGTAAAGCTGGCTGAAGCCCTGCGTAATGCTGAACACAGAGAAAGATGGAGGATAGCGGTTGTCTGATCATCCTTGGTGCCCCAACGCTCATCTAGACTAAGGGAGAAGAAAAGTGAGACATAATCATGTCTGTTCTAGTGGTCAAAGGACAAACTAAAACAATTGGAAGCTTTTGGGTCGTTCTAACTCGAGCCAACACGGACGTTCTTGTGTTTCATATTTCTTTGTTTTCCTATTTATATTTATGGAAGGCCAAGATTATAAACTTGTCGAATGAAGTATACCTCTAGCCTAAAATCATAATAATCAATGTAAAGGAAAAGTGTGTGTTAAATTTCGAAAGTGCTTTGTCCTGCAAACCCCGCAAAAGAAGTTGTGATAGTGGATCCATCTTACTCCAAGCTCTTAGAACGGCAGTGTTTTCAGAAATAGGAGCCGGATTACAGTTTCCGGATTTTTCCGCTGGATTTAAGTGATTTTGTTTTGCGGCTTGAAAGTCTTGAGGAGGGAAAAAACGGTTTGTACTGAATAGACAAAAAGTCCGAATTTGGTAGGCTCTAAAGTATGCTTGATGACTTCTCTTTACTAAATTTGAAGATGCGGAAATTCCAAATGCTTTTAGTTTACTTTCATTCTGTCTATTTTCATCCTATATCTTACAGTCACAGTGCATGTGTCTCCTTGTATCCCTTTCTCTCTTTTTTATATCGATCTCTATCTCTAACTTGATGCTAGTCTCACCTTTGGTGTCTGTCCGTGTATGTTTCCTCGTTAATTAGGTTCTATGATTAGTTGGATCATTACTAATGACAATGTTGGGCACATTTCCTTCTTTGTTTTATTTTTTTCTTCAGGTCTCGACTTTTAATGCCATTCGTGCATGCTGTCTCATAATGTGGGGCACTATTTTTAATTTTGTCCTTTCCGTCTGTTTGTCTGTCTGTTCTGTCTGTCTGTCTGTCTGTCTGTCTAACTCCCTGTACATCTGCCTCTGTCTACTGTTTCCCTATGTGCCTGTCATTCTCTCTCTCTCTCGTTCTCTTTCTCTCTATCTATTTCTCTCTCTCTCTCTCTCTCTCTCTCTCTCTCTCTCTCTCTCTCTCTCTCAACAACAAACCCTTCCCTAACTCTGTCTTATTTAAAGCCATAAATGTAATTAATATTATTTTATCAATCTGTTTTACTCTCTCATCTTTTTTTTAATCATATACTTTCAAAGGCCCTAATCCCGGACCAGATCACTGGTATTAATAGTTTTGCGCCAAACAAAAAACATCAATACATCAATCCCAGGACTTAACCTTATTTTCCGACTTAAGACCTAACCTTAAAAAGGCCGAGACTTGATACTCTTAATTTAGTTGCCCCACTTTTTCAAGAACTATCCATGCCCGCTCTGTTCAAGAAAATGTAAAAACAGGAATTGGACCATTCTACCTAATCAAACATCTGACTGCAAATTGAATTCTTTTTTGGGTGTGTAGCATAATACAATTATTGGACTAAATAACCATTTTCATGCAGATACTAAGACTATGATACATTTATTATCTGACAATTTTTCATTGTTTAAAATTTATATTTAGATACGAAATTCTTTTAAGAGAAGATTTATGATTTCGATGTGCCCTAAATTTGTTCATTGACATTCAATTTTAATTTATAAAGAGAAACTTCTTGTCTGTTTTCAGTTCAATTGAAACAACCGACAAATATAAAAAAAAATGTTTTACCGGCAACAAAAACTACTGCCTGTATCGGCTTTACGACTGGAACAAAACAAGTCTTTCTACAATGCGAGTTTTTCTCACAATAACTCAGAGCTTTAGTTAACTTTAAAAAAACATGACAGGCAAAAAAATCTGAACAGAACAATGTTATTATAGTCTTTGCCTCTCCAACAAACGTTGTATTAATCCTCGCCTCTCAAGCGACATAATTGTAAATGCGTCTATTGTTCCGACTGTGATTGCCCAACCCCAGGCAAACGATTCAGATCTGTATTGTCTTGAAGCCTGTAGATGTGGCCAGCTTGTCGGGTTATGTCAATCTGATTGGGAAATCGCGCCGCCCGCCTCTCCGGTCAGTCATTAGGCGATGGTACTTCGCGGAGACACTCTTACAGATCCAGCTGTCATTATTATAGCCACTTTTACTTCGCGGAGACACTCTCTCTGATAGAGCTGTCATTATTGTGGCCACTTTTTACTGTCTGCTCCTCGCTCCAGCACATTTATTATTACTTTGTTGTCGCTCATCAACATCGACTATTAACGTGTTTCTTTTTTTGGTTTCCCGTTTGACTGAGATAGATGTAATGTTAACTTTATCGGTGTCTCTAATGTGTTCAAACACTAATATTTTATTTTATTTCTTTTCTTTTTGGGAGGTGTGGATGGGGGGTGGCAGTAGAGTGATAAAATGTACATCTTTCACCTATAGATAGCTTGCATGTATATAGTATAGGTTTTTTCAATTGTTGATATAGTAATGGTTAGAACACAACTTAAGCTACGTGTAGGCTACCTTATGTGTAGGGAAGTGTTGGTTCTCAGATGTAGACATACAAAATATCAATCAATATACTAAAGTAAATAAACAACTAAAAAATAATAATACATGTACACGTACCAAGAAACACCAAACTGAAGGAAAAACAGCAACAAACAAAACAAAACATCAAGACAATAGACAAGTGACACGTCCAACATTTAGGCAGTATTGACGAGCAGGCCTTCAGTAACTTCCTCCCACAACAACAACAACAACAACAACAACAACAACAACAACAACAACAACAACAACAGCAGCAGCAGGACAACACTCGGGCCATCTTGTGAGTAAAACGAATCGTGTGTCACAGGTAAACTCTTGTGGTACTAAGTACAAAGAAAGATTCGCTTTAAATACCGGCGTATACTGTAAAATCTACGAAATCAACCCGCAGAGTGTCTTTTCCCTCTTTGAACTTACTAATACTACCCATGGAATGCATAAATGACGTTCATAACAAAGAGTGTAGATGTACAGAAATTGTAGAGCGCCCCTCAGATCCAAGCGCCGTTGGCTAGCCAATAACATACGGTACTAATAATAATATTTGTTAAGACTGCAATGCGGTCAGGCGAACCTATATTCTAATGTTCTCGCCGGATCTGCATCCCGGCCGGTAAATGGCCCTCGTAAACTGGTCATGAACCTCTAATGCGCCATGGTTTGCCAGTGTAAACAGCTTGGGCTACTCCGGGCTACTCGAGGCTACTCGCCGCTCGAGTTTTATGTGCAAAATGAGTTTCCCAGGCCGCGTACGAAAGTGAACTCGGAGGGCTCACTTGGTCGGCTTACCTTGAACCTCGTCTTCAAATTTGGAGTGCCTCAAAAGAATAGTTGAGCTTTATGGTTTGTCTGTCTCTAGTCTTTCGTTTCCTTAGACTTAGACTTAAAAAAAAAAATGCTGAATGGAATAAACGGCTGGTTAGTCAGCGAGAATAAAAAAAGCTCGGCTGAGAAATTGAATATGCTTCCATTTCATAATTCTCTTTCTACTTAGATCTCTGTCTGTCTGTCTGTCTGTCTGTCTGTCTTTCTGTCTGTCTGTCTGTCTATCCGTCTGCTTGTCTGTCTCTTTAAGTATCTGTCTGTCTGTCTCCCTATCTGTCTGTCTGTGCGCCTTACTACTACTACTACTACTACTACTACTACTACTACTACTACTACTACTACTACTACTACTACTAC
>RQTK01000520.1:169575-194041 GCA_003991915.1 Elysia chlorotica
AAAAATAATAATAATAATAATAATAATAATAATAATAATAATAATAATAATAATAATAATAATAATAATAATAATAATAATAACAATAATAATAATAATAATAATAATAATAATAATAATAGTAATAATAATAATAAGTGCTTTACATTTGTGTATATATACACATCTACTCAATCAGGGTAATATTCCAACATAGAAACGCGTACAAACCCACGTCTACCCATTCTCTCCTCTTACTCAGGGTAATGTTCCAACATAGAAAAACGTACAAACCCACGTCTACCCAATCTCTCGTATAACGCCTAAAAAAAGAAGGGTTTGGGGGGGGGGGGGGGGGGAGAGATACTGGCGCAGATGAACGATCGCAAGTGTTATAACCGGGAAATACAATGTTCGAAGCCCACAATCACATTGATTTTATTTGGCAGATTTCGTCTGATGTACCCACTGGCTGGATCGGCGTGAGCATAATGTATTTGGCTGACACATGATCTCTGATGTCCGCGCATTATATGTGGATGACAGCACGTGAATATGTCAGACTTTGCTCTTAGATCCGTCTACGATTCAGCCTGCATGTAGCTCACTTGTTGTACGTAAAGAAAACAACGAGCCAAACGGCAAATTAAACACTTACTTAGTTCAGTGGTTGCGGTTATCACGTCGATATCACGGTTGCCCTGTGTCTTGGTTTTGTGCCAAAAACCTTGTCTTTCTGTTCCTTTATCTGGCAACACTAGGGGTTGGAAAGATCAGTTCCTTTATCTGGCAACACTACGGGTTGGAAAGATCAATACTCCCGAGGTGAGAACGTTGAGGTAACAAACTAACAATCTCCAGGCCAGGAAAAAATAGTTTTGAGGTACAGTCTTAATCTTCCAGTTATCTGTATCGGAACCCTACCCACCCCCTATTCCTCCCCCCTCTTTTCTAGATCACAGCTTACCATTAATTGTTCAACCTTATTAACAGTCCTTACTGTTACGACGCCTTAATGTATTGATTGCTCAATAAACTGTCAAAGAGTCCAGCTTTTAAAGGCGCTTTAAATGATTTTAATTTTTTTTAACAGCCCATTTTGTTTTATAAACGTTTAAGATTTCAGAGATCATTGCTTTAAACAAGCCAACCACACTGAGCTGAAGACCATACAAAGTTTACAAGACCCGTGGTGAAATTCTAACAAAATAATCAATACAATCCTGATGGTCCTATCTGGTGACCAATGTGAGCGTCAACCTAGCGACTCAGACACACGCAAAAAAACACAACAACAAAACAACCCAAAACAAAACAAACAAAATAAAATCGCTGAGATGCTTTACCGACATAGAAAAAGTAAGCGTCCCTGTACAAGAAAAATGACTTGTGATAAAATACTGATTGAGCAGGTGAATTGGCTCAGAGTAAGAGAACCGAGTAAGAAGACACAGAAAGCTCTACTGTTGGTTCGAGTAAGCTCATCAAGCAAGAGTCATTAATACACGCACCAGGCATCACGGCCCTATAGTCAAATCTAGGGTATTAACAACTACGTAGCTTACGACTTGTCGTAAACCTTCTTACTGGCATATCTTCACGACTCTTTGTAAGCTGCCGCCACAATCCCTATACTTTAAAGGATATAATACAACGTGAGACTATGACGTTTCTGCTTATGATGATAATAACAACAACAACCACAACAACAACAACAACAACAACAATAATAATAATAATAATAATAATAATAATAAAATTACTACTACTACTACTACTACTACTACTACTACTACTACTACTACTACTACTACTACTACTACTACTACTACTACTACTACTACTACTACTACTACTACTACTACTACTACTACTCTACTACAACGACTACTACTAACAATAATAACAGTCTTCTTTCTACATAACAGTTCCCTCTATCACGCTTTGCTGGTATATACGCAAGATATAGACCTAGAAATTTCTAAGCCTTTTACCTTCTTCGAGTTTATTCCAGAACTTTCCAGACCGATGAATCAGCTCTATTCACGAACATTATTTACCAAAGCTCTTCTAGTCCTAAACCAACTTTACTAAGCCTATCTGTCTTGGAGATCATTCTATTTAATTCTATTCAATTTACTAGACTTGTAAAGTTGTGGCGTAAAGACTGTCACAAATCGACAGCAAAACGTATGTTGAGGTATGCTGCAGTGTGGTTTGAAATCCCGGCTAATACGCACGCTTCTGGATGGAGAGCAGACTTCTCGCATGGCCTGGTCCACGGCGTCTGTTAACGTTCATGGAAAAGACCTCAGGTGACACTCTCCGGCAAGGTAAGCCCGAGGATGGACCGCCACGGACCTGGAATGTTGTGCGAGTGCAGGACTCTTCCTTGCTTGACCCATGCAGATAGAGGAGAGCGCGTGGTTCCCTACCGGCAGGTCCCCGGTTCGATCCACCCTCAGGATGCCTTGTTCCCCATTGGTTGAATCGCTGTCAGTACTTTACCGACGAGGCATATTTTTTGTAAAAATCCAGCCCTGTCTCTACGTGGCAGCGAGTAAAATTGTCAGACTTTAGTCTTGGGACTCGCTTGAGAAATAATCTATTAACAGTGAACAAAGTTGAGAGAAAACAAAAAGAACATTATTAAAAAAAAGAAAGACAGAATTTAAAAAATAAATAAATTCTGGAAAAAAAAATACCCAGGTAATATTCATTGAATGCATTTTATTCAAATGTTATCCATCGGTTCATAAGATGTCTTTTCGTCTTTGAAAGATTGTACCATAGATTTATAAATATATATGGATTGTACTCCCTTCTCTCTCTCTCTCTCTCTCTCTCTCTCTCTCTCTCTTTTAAACGTGGGAGAAAGATAGACATCTCAAACAGTGGGTGTTATATAATAATACCAAAGGACCATCTAGAAAAGAACACTTGGTTTGTTGAAACTCAAATAATTATACGGTAGTACGATTACTAGATCTAGAGTGCGGTCTATTTTTGTCTCCCTGTCATGATTCCATTCAGTGGCCAATAATATTCACGAAGGTCCGGCTCTGTTGCGACAGAATAGCAAAGACTGCGTCACAGGTTAAATCTCGTTTCCATGCCAACGACCTTACTTTGCGTAGCAGAGAGAGGGGGTGTCTTACCTTATATGGTCAAAATAGTTCCGGGTAGTTCCTTGCGTCCCATTCGTGAGTTGCGGCCCTATAATCCTACTCAACAACACGTAAAGATCGATACACTGAAGCGCGTAGGAGTGCCATAGTAAAATCGACTGCTCCTCTACGTCTGGCCCGCCCGCCCCGCGCAGTCGCAAAGCTTTATGAATGGACTGGGCTAGAATGATCTAGAGGGCTCTCCTCGCGCGGAGCTAGATCTATTTTGGGACAGCTTTCGCCAGAGGGGACAAGCGGTTTTTATCTCGGCGCTCGTCCAAATCTGTTCAGTAGTTTCAGAGCAGCGAACGCGAACACTTGCCTAACCTTCTCACTGCTCTTGTTTTCCTGGACTAACCTGCATAGTTTGAACTGATAAAGGGAACTTCTGAGGAGCACTGATATCCGCAGCGTTCTGAAAGCGTTTCTCCGTTCTATTCCTGTCTGAGGTAAGTGCTCGATTTATGCTGACGCACTCTAAAGAGAGTAGAATATATTGATTGTGTTAATTTCCAATGTTTGACGTCTCGACTGTGAGATTTTACCTGTGAGTTGGTGTTAACAAACATTTATAAACACTTTCCTTGGATTAATATGCCTTTAAACTTTGCGATGAAGTAACTCCGATTAAAAACTCAATCACGCCTAGGCACTGTGTGTGTTTCTACCAGTGTAAAATCTAGATCTAGATTAAATACGTTGTTTTCAGTGCTTCATCTTTCTCTGAAAGGAAAACCCAGACCAAGGTTTGTAGATGAATAGGCCTTGTGAAAACATATTTAAAAACTAGATCAAGATCTACTCAAATGAGTGTAGTATCTTGATCATATCAATGTTCGTTACACGTATTTATAAAAAGGGGAAACGGGGGTGGGGAGCTTTTATCTTGAACATATTTAAAACCTTTAATTCAGGTTTGGTTGAAAAGATCTCCAATTATCCGCAACCTTGCCGAAGTTTTGGCCTTTGGCCTTGTTGGCACACAGCCAGCACCGGGCTAACTACATGTATTTCACCACGGGCTGACACAGACTTCTGTGCTACTAGTACTAAGTAAGGCTCTTATACAACATGTACCAATACACGTAGCTTAGAGATCTCTAAATTTAGATAGAGTAGCCAGCCACATGTCGTCCTTAAAGGTATTGCGCAATTCAAGTCTGTGTATCGCTACCCTTGTAATATCAAACAGGTTTCAGTGCGGTTTAGCTTGAAGAGAACTACACAATAAAGTAGAGGAATTCGTGTTTAAATCTCTCTATACATCTACAGTTAAAATAATACAAGGAAGACACTGCATATCCATGTTGGCAAAACACACAATCTTCTGCTGCCATACAAACAGGGCTAATATATAATTTTATATATATTCTTATATCATATTTATACATGTCACCTTATTTTAGTTGTGCTTTCTATTATGTGTTCCGAGGCCGGCGGTCTACATTCTAAGCCTACATTACTAATTAATAAAATGACGGTAGCGTGTCCCTCCACCCCGCCTCCAAAAAGCCTAAACCAAAAAACAACAACAAACAAACATAACAAATACACCCCCAAATAAAAACACATCAACAACAACAACAAATAAAATGAATTTGTCGTCATGCGCTCTGTGCTTACTTCGAGTATTTTATTGGAGGCATCAGGCATGCGATGTTTTTCTCAATAACTATTGTTGCTGTACATAATATTCAAATGTGACAAGGATATCGACCAAGATTGTCGTATCATAATAAAACTCGACATTTAGATCTAACGTTATTCAACCGCAATGATATAAATCTCACGACTTGAGGCGGTAGATCTGCTAAGCTGTTGCGCTTTCTAAGAGCCCCGGTCAATAAAATCTGGCAGGCTACAGTGTCGAGTTCAATATTCCAGTATAGATAAGATATAATTACAATCATCTATATATACGTAGATAGGTCTAGATACGATCTAGGGAGATTTAGGTCTACTCTTGATCTCGACAATTTTTTTCAACTTATCAATTATATCTATGTAAAAAAATTATATATATGACAAACTTTTTATGGTAAAATAAAAAAGGAAAACCTTGAGCCTTCTAGTTTCCATGTACCATGAGCTCAGGTTGATCGGGGGAGGGGGGAATAAGTAAGGAATTCCAAGCATTAACAGCTAAGCGTACATAACTCCATATGACCTCTCAGGTTACCAGGCAAACTAAAAACAACTAGGCCTAGGCCTAGATTTACATCTAAAATTCTACATCTAAATACCACCACTAAATCCCATGATTGGAACCATCTGGATCAGGAACAGGATCGGTATCATTTTTTAGAAACCGCAGCCTACCTTAAGCATAACAATGCACAGAAAAAGATTTATTTTTGCATAACTCTGATTGATCTGTTAGCCTATTTTATGCGAACGAATAACAATAACAAAAGGTTTTATTTGAAAGTAGTGCGGTTATTGTCGACACACCAAGCTCGCTAAGGTGAGCACAGCTCGCAATGTTTCTGTGCAAGCATCTTCAAGGCAGGCTAGGCCAATTCTGCACATTATAAAGGTTAACCATGATCTAAGAAAAACTCAAGTGATGTTGAGGGGAAATGTAGATTCTAGAATCGTTTTACCATATAATCTAACGTTTAAAACATAGATCTAGATTATATAGATCCAGTTCTAGAATAGTAGGCCCTATAGTGAATAGTCTAGATAAATTAGATTCTAGATAAGATCGATGAAAAATGGTTTCAGTTAGGCTAAAGTTTTCCTATGAATTCAAGATGAGCATCAACTCTCCACTAAAAAAAGATAGATCTAATCTAGTTTTACATCTATTATGCTAGAGAAAAATAGATCTATTTAAAATGCAGTTTATTTAGATACAATCAGCAAAATCACACTTGATTTCAACACAAATGGTCATCAACACGGCTTTTCTGTGGGCAGTAGTAGATCTAGAATCTAGATCTAGTTGGGTTTTTTTTTTTTAAGTCACTGCTTAGTCTCTAGTATACATTCAAGGCTTTTGTTGATTTTAAATTAAAAAAAAAGACCTGTAATTAAGAGAAAGTGAAGGTAATTTTAACAGTTTTAAGATACATCATTTCATTTGAGAAAAAAGATGTAAAATTGCACTTTAACCCGTTCTTTGTGAACAGCTAAAAAATCGTGTGCAGTTTTTCAAATTGCATTAATAGCTAAATTTACATGGAGTATCATGTTTGAATATTTTGTAAAGCATGGATATAAATACAGTTTAATAGAGTTTTTTTCTTCCGTTAGACTCATATTTGGAACAGATCAAGACCCATATAGATGCAATGTCTTCTCAGAACAGCAGTAGTCATTGGAATTGTAAATGATTTTCTTATTATATTTCCACCCCAGAAGCAGAATTGCCTGATTGTGTTCCCAACATGGCATCCTTGAGTATGAACTGCAGCAACCGTTTTCAAGTTTTGTGCTATGAACAAGTCGCCCGCCTCAATGAAGTGATGGAGGATGTTGTACCCATCCACGGGCGCGGCAATTTCCCCACCCTGGATGTGAGACTGAAAGATCTGGTCCAGGTTGTGAAGGATAAACTCATTTCTGATGGAGTCACTATCAGAGACATACGCTTGAATGGCGGTGCAGCAAGTTATATTCTTGGTTCAACCAATGCACAAGAGTTTAATGATGTTGATCTGATTTTTGGTGTGGACTTGTCAAACCAAAATGAGCTTCAAAAAATCCGTAACTGTGTTTTGGGTTGCCTCGTAAATTTCCTGCCAAATGACATTAACAAGGATAAAATGACCAGTTGCGCTCTGAAGGAAGCTTATGTTCAGAAAATGGTCAAGGTGTGTAATGAACATGGAGACAGGTGGAGTCTTATTTCGCTGTCTCATCAAACACACAAAAATATTGAGCTTAAGTTTGTGGACAAAATGAAACGCCAGTTTGAATTCAGTGTTGATTCTTTCCAAATCATATTAGATAGCCTTTTGAAATTTTATGACATTTCTGAAGCCCCTATGAAGGAACATTTTTATCCAACTATTGTGGCTGAGAGTCTTTATGGTGACTTCTCTGAAGCGTGGTTCCACTTAGATAACAAGTTGATCGCCACTCGCAATCCTGAACAGATCCGCGGGGGTGGCCTTCTCAAGTATTGCAACCTGCTGGTTCGGGGCTACACACCTGCCACAGAAATTGACCTTCGGACTATGGAGCGCTATATGTGCTCACGGTTTTTCATAGACTTCAGTGATATCAATCAGCAGCGGCAGAAGTTGGAGGCCTACCTTGCTAACCACTTCAACAATGATGAGGATATGAAGTACGAGTACCTAACAACACTGTACCGTGTCGTGGATGAGAGCACTATCTGCCTGATGGGCCACGAGCGGAGGCAGACTCTGAACCTGATCCACCAGCTGGCCTACAGCGTTTATATGGAGCAGGAGCGAAAAGCCCAGGTCAAGTGTGTGGAGCTGCATCAGTTGGATCAGCTGAGCAATCTGGTCATAGACCAGGTCTTCTATGGACCGTTTGACACCAACGGCAGTAGCAGCAGCTACTACAACTATCCCATGCCTTCTTCCTCATATCACCAAATCAGCAATTCCTCGTCATGCCCATACTGTCCTCCGTTCATGAACTGTTCATAAAAATGGTTGGATTCCAAGCTCAACCAGGATGGAAAAACTTTTTTTTCCCCCCATCTTGTTATCAGTTTTAAAGATTTAGATCAAGTTCTTTCTTTGGCATTTCCTCATTCTGCTTTTTCTTCTTTTTTGTTGTTGTTATTATAACAGAAAAGGGGGGGGGGGGGGTCTCAAATGTGGAAAAACACATTTTTGTTTTGTTTTCTGACCATCATTGGATTAAATACACCTGGACAACTTGTGTGCATATATATTAGGCTTACGTTCATTGAAAGAAATCTTCTATTGGATTTAGAACAAATCATTTGGAATTACCTGTACAGTTCTTGGAGATACACAACAACCAAATCTTCAAGTACTTGACAAAGGGATTCATCACCATTGATGTGTATATTATATTCATTTTTTTCTCTTTATTATGCTATACAATAATTATTGTTTTGCACAATTCTGCTGAATTTGAATTTTTGATATATAATGACAATGCTTGATGATGATAATTAACAGTGAAATCCGCTTCAGATACACCATTGACTTTATGAACGGTTCCAGGGCATGAATTCCCTTTTTTTTTTCACCTTGCAGCTACAGTCACTGTTTAATATAAACTTGGTATAAATCATAAACACATATAGGCTGTCCCCAAAAGGTTTGTCTGAAGCGGCTTCCATTGTATATTCTGATCAAAATTATGTATGGAGGTACCATTTAATTTTAATATTCTTGCAGAAATTTTCAGAAACTAAAATTTTTTTCCTTTCTTAGAAATCTTAAATATAATTTATGTAAAATCTATAATTTTTTAGATGTCAGAAGAAACATATATATATATATACTGAAACATTCTTCCTCCCATCCTTACCATTTCAAAACATCAAAAAGTAACTTCTTTTGGAAATCAATATAATCTATGCAATTTCTACAAATAAGCAGCTCAGAAATATACACCAGTTTTCCATATATTCACTCATTTGAATGTAGAAATTGCAGTTGTATTAACTTTATTTGAAATTGGTGAAAGCTATAGGTATATTGCATGTTTTATGTTTGCTGGATGAGTTATAAATGCATCTATATTGTTGAAATATTTTACTTATCATTTGTCTCTGATAGTGAAACCTGTCAAATGTTTCCAGGGTGATGGCACAAAACTGTAATTCTTGTAATGAGGACAAGTGTATAACTATAAGCACGTAAATATTGACTTTTCTCTAGCTTCGCATCAGATCTACATCTGGGTTCAAGTGTTTTGTCATGGATTGGGGAAAGAGTTTGGTATCTCATGGCATTTTCTGGATATTTTGTTTTAATTGGAAGAAATAGATGGAAGTTCGCCGTTTTTCGTTAACTCTATTTTTACATGTAGATGGGTGACTATTATTACCTGTTAGTTCAAAGTTGATAAAATTATTCACCTTAAATGCACTTTGAAAGTCATAACCCAAGCTTTGATGTGAACGGTCTGGTAAACCTTAAGAGAGCACCAATTATCGTTTGTAGAGGTTGATAGAGACAGAAAAAATTCTATATATATATATACATGTATATAAAGCTACATCAGAAATTTTGAGCTCCTAAACTTGTCCAACTCCTTACCTATATTTGGTATTCAGTTGCTTTTTTATCTTGTGTACTGGTTTTCGCATATATATTTTTGAAGAGATTCTGAACTTTTTTATTTTAGTTTCTATATCCATGGTTTAAATGGGATTGAAGTGAAGTTAACATTTATAGCGTTATAATTATTATGATGGGGAAGTGTCATGTACACATACAATGTAGGTTAATATTGAAATTTAGAACAAGAAGAACATTTCAAATCGGATATTATATTGTTAATCCACACTCAGGCAAATAGGCAAATGTTTGAAAATGTTCCATACCAGTGTTTAAACTTTTTGTATGACTAGTTCTAGGAGTTGAAACCTGTGAAGCACCCTTTCTAGAAGAGTTTGTCAGGCTTTTGTTTGAAGGATCAACAGTAATTTGTGGTTGTAAAGCGATCTTTAGTCACATGTTTTTGTTTTGTTTTGATACAGACAAAACAATCTTTTTCATTGAACCATGACACTGCATTTACAGTACATGTATTTATATAAATGAAACTGTACATAATTATGTCAATGGAAGAATCCAGGGCATACCAATTCCTTCAGTTCTCTTTGGCCAGTTTGTGTTTAATCTATTGCCAGAGTGGATTTCATTGTCCCTCTCTCTGTCAAACTCGAGTAGAAATTACTTTTTCCTGTTTCCTTTCATTTAGTTTTCATTGACTTTTATTTCTTTGGTTTCCACCCCCCCCCCCCCCCCCCCGCTATATTGAAGCAAGTATGGCTGCTATGCTATGCGCTGCGCCTCAAGCTCAGAGTGCAGTGGCATTTCTCGGTATGTGCGTTCTCTCTTCTCCCAGCACGATTTCGCAACCTGGCACTGGTAGCTGCTTCTGACATTTCAGCCCCGGCTGTTTTGTTTTGCTGGCGTGCATGCTATTAGTATAAGGGCAAATTGTCCACTTTTCTATAGTTCAAAGCAAGGCACATTGTTGGGAGTTCAATTCACTTTGCCGTGTTCTCTCTCTCTCTCTCTCTCTCTCTCTCTCTCTCTCTCTCTCTCTCTCTCTCCCGCCTCATTAAGAGACATTGTGACACACTGAAGAGCTGCCCCTGCTACAGCAGATATGTGGAGCGTCACGAGCTGTGTAAAAGAGAGAGGCATGTTCTCACTTTGTATGATGATAGACGGCCTGCTTAGAATTTAAAAAAAATGGAAGCAAAAAGTATGGTTTTCTTTCGGCTGTAGCAAGTAATTTGTTATTTGGATGGATAAATACATCGTATGTTCACCATTTGCATACATCCAGTTCCGAAGCAATGTGTATGGTTATAAGACACTGCTCTTATGCTTTCCTCTAGTTATGATGGATCTTAGACCTACCAATGTATCCCTTTTTTTTATGGCAACTAAGAAAATGTTGTTTCCTTTTCCGTCTTGTTTGGAAGGTAACTGCAGCCATATCAGTCTCGCTCCCTACTTCCATTGTATGTGATGTTCAGATAGACAACACTTCTTTTTGTTTTGTTTGTGCTCGGAGACAGTGACCTTGCTCTAACCATTCCCCTGAACTTAAAACTTTGTTTCACCGCAGCTCTTTCTCCTCCTCAACTGTGTTTGCTGATCGGGCAGCGCTGTCTGTCAGAATGTCTCGCCCAGTGATATCTGGGCTCAGAAGAAGAGACGAAGACACTGGGAAGTCTCGATCTTCTCCCCAAAGGGAAAAACAAATTTGGACATAACTTTGTATTTACATTCTTGTGTGATATTACAAACTTAAGAACTATTCAATATACTTTTTGCCTGCTTGAAAGCTTAGCTGTGAATGACATTCAGAAATCAAATAATGTGCATGCTCAAATGATAACTATAACTATGCTTGTAACTTATCCAAAAATTTCACTTGGTTTATTATGTTATTAATCCCATAGACTTGGTGATCTTTGGGCATTTCTCTTCTCTATGGGTACTGTTGTAATCGCCTGTCTTAAGGCCCATTTCGCTCGATCTAGTCTGAACTAACTGAGTCATGTATGATATGAATTCTATGTACAAACATTTGTAATGCGCCTGTGAATCATTAGACTACATGTATCCTTATGTTGTGCTTTCATCACAGAGCAATTCTCTATACAATGCATGATTTTGAAACAAAGCTGGGTAAAAGGAGAAACAATCTACGAGGACACCCAGAGTCTTTTACTAGCTTTAATTTATATCACTATCTTAGAAGCAAGCTTTTCACTTATTTCCTCAAGTGCACTTTGTTTGTGTTTATGGCTGTTCTTCAAACTGTGTTGATTTTGCTGGGATAGGTGTGTAATCCGTATCTTTGGTGTGTGCTGTTTAACGGAGTATCGTTTTGAAATAGATACATGTAACATAGTCAGGACTAAAGTTCTTTTTTTGTGTGTTTATGTGCCAGCAACCCGGTTCAAAGTTCATGACAGAAGTCTCAACTAATACTAAACCAATAGCCAATCTTAATGATTTTCCATGTGCAGAAATAAACATGTGGTTAGACAAATTATGACAAGCAGCAACGTTTGATCATTGAATCTATCCATTTTCTTTGGTGCTGTTTCTTCTAATGTACAGGGTAAACAAAGGTTGTGGGGCTGAATTGTACTAGGCGTCCATCGGAAAAAAACAACAACACCAAACGATTCATGTAGCCAGGTTGTGAGATGCACCTGAATGTTATTGATTGACCCAGCGAGTAAAATGTGCTATGGTTACATCAGACTCAGAGTGGGCATGTTTTAGAATCAACAATACATAGACAGGAATCGTGTGTGGAAACGTTATGCAGCACCAATTTGATAACCATATACATCCCAATGTCATTCTCCTCTATTTTTCAGTTTCTTTTTTTTTATGTTCTGTTTTAAAACATTGTATAAGAGATCGATCGATATACTTTACTGTCTCATTTCTTTTTCGACCTTTCTTGCCTTAACCTGAATCCCAAGCCAGTTATAGTACGGGGTGTTGCGAGCGATCCTGTCATAGTAAAATAAGAAAACGCAGGTCCTACGACTCAGGGAGAGAAGCATTTCATTTATACTAATCTTTCAGTGGCCACACTTACACTTCAGTAGCACCCTCTTTTGATAAGGGAAGAGTAAGCAAAGCTTCAAGGTAATAGCTACGTGCCCGTTGCACTCATGCATGGTGCAAATCTATCCGTAGCAGTTTACAGTAGGCCTTGACCAACTTTGCGGGAATGTTAGGTACCATACGCGCAAGATGCCTAAATATTAAGCTCATACAGTGTGACCTGAGATTCTAATGTACAATCGCATGGACTGATGGAGCAGGCGTGAGCGAAGAACTGCGTCTGCTGTACTCGGGACGGCTCAGCTGAGCGGGTGTGTGCACTCACATTGTGAGCAGTTTTGTGTTGGAATGATTAATGAGCTTGCAATAAAACCAAAGTCTGAGGCCCACAGCCCACACTGTATACAATGTAGCTCCCACTATTCTCAGCAGCTGCCCGCAACAGCTTGCTCAGCGGAATGCTATGCTTGTGTGTGTTTAGTAGTAGAACTTTGTACGCTGTGGAGGCCAGGGATTCACGTTAAAGCAGTTTGCTTGATCATCAATTCACGTGTCCATCGCTGTTTGCTCCAGCCTGCATGCCAGTTAGTCGCGACAGTTTAATGGCCATGTCTAACATGAACTTTGATTTAGTTTTGCTCTTCTGAAGAAATTCAATGTTTGCAGCCACCAGGGTATTTGAAAGAATTATGACATTGGCGCTTCGTCATATTCTACCCCCTTTTTTTCAAGAAATGCTGCGTTCCAAACTTCTACTGATCACCCACATAACAAAGGAGAGAATAGACTCTACTTTTTCTCCTATTAAATGGTTTGTTCGCTTTCATTTACATTTTAATTTATACTACGTTTTTCATTGTCAATGTGGCGTACAGATTGTCCCTCTTGCCGAAGTCTGCTGCTATTTTTGGTATGGTTCCTTTACTCTGTAAACACGAGATAAGATTGAGCGTCTTCACGCAACACAGTGCTGTGATTCGTTATATAATACAAATCTAATGGGTGGCCATAGCTTTGGTTTGTGTAGTTCCTTCGTCAACCCGCTTTCCAAGTCGCACTTTCTTCTGCCCTTTGTCAAATGTCTAGGCCTACATCTTTTTCAGAGGATATCGATTCCTTTCAGAATCACCAACGATCGTCTTCTTGGTGTGTTATTCCACCTGTCACGCTGAACTGGCTCAAGTGGTAGAGCGGTGGTCTCCGGGTTGGGAGGTCCGCGGTTCGAATCCCACGATCGGCCAAATTTGTCTGATTTCGTCCCCTGTAACTGGTTGGATCGGTGTCGGGTGACCACCTGAGACAGGGCTCCAGTTCTCCCCGCCCTGCACCGCGTGTGGCAGGGGGCCGCAGCACATAAAACTGCCAAGCGTCATTCTTGGGGATCGTCCACAATATAGCCTATATAGTGCCGACGTCGGACGATAAACCAATCCAACCCAACTCCCACGGTGGTCGTTGCATTCAGTTTGGATGGACTTAAACTGCGTGGAAAGTACAATTGTAGACTTATTAGTGGAATTCAATGTCTACGAAATGCACAACAGGCTCGTTTTTTCTTGTTGTATGTCTCGTTTTGCTTTCTTCTCAATTACGATCATTACGAAGCTCAGCACCCAATTTATTATTGGAAGGCTTACATTTATTATTTATATATAGTTGCTTTATAAGGCGAGCATAGAGTAGGTATGGCGTCAGCTTAGAAGCTCCATGTCGTGTAACAGCCCCAAGTGTTTGAGCACCGTTGTATAGTGCACGTCTCGTGCCTCAGTGTAATGGCCGTATTGGCCCAGTAGACCTTCAGGCTGGCCCTATGACAGGCCACGCTTGACCCGGCTTTCTAGACTAGGGCGAGATTTTGTGCAGCTTGTGGCGTCCACCTTTTACATACCTGGCAAATGCACACCAAAAAGCGAACGTCTACGCACCATTCTTCCAATACTGGTTAGATATAAACGTTCCTTTCAGTAGATGGGTGAGTTGGCAGCTCTGCTATTACGCTGATCCTGAGCCATTAAATCGACAGGCCCATCTGGAGGCCAAGTGTTGCATGGTCAGGTCAAGGAGAGGTCAGGGCGGAGGTCCAGCGCTGGTCACGATTTTACTACAGTACATGTACTGATGTACTGTATGCTGTACATGGACAGGAGTCCGGAGTCGGGCCGTCCGAACCGTTCCACAAGAGCTGCTGTCCACCACACCTACTGGCACAGCCCACGCCACGTTTGGTGCCACGCTAGTCTGTTCTGCCATCCCAACCAGCCTTCAAACCGCCCAGAGCTAGGGAACAAAAGTGTTCCAAGTGTTGTCAAAGTTTTGCTACAAACTGGCTGCTGTGGCGTGCGGTGGTATCTCTCCATGTTCGCTGCCACGGTATTTTGTACAGCGGGACGAGCTTGGACAATCAAAACACATAGATATCTACCTACATGTGTACAGTGGTGTCCTCTCTGAGTAGTCTGAGCAGCGCTGGTACAGGTCTGTGTGTTACGGACATATCTAGCCCAGTCCTCTAGCCCTGCCGGGGTGACGGTACTGCCCTGGTCGGCCGCGGCTCTGACCTCCTCGCCCCTGGTCGATGTGGCCTCTGGGTCAACAGAAAGTTTCACTTAGTCACGTAGTGCGACTTGTACTGTTGTAGACGGCCGACTATTTCGTTATGGGCTTCATCATCAACACTCGTCTTCCAGTGAAATCTGTCTCAAACATTATTTTGTTTGTTCAAACGTCATCTGATTCTCACCCGTAATGAGAAGTATTTTTCACCCTATCACCCTGACCTGCTTAGTTGTTTTACTTGATGTTCTGTGCTGGTCACTCCGTGAGTTGATTGTCCCCGCGGGTGGCATTCCTGCTGGCATTAGTGACATTAGCCCTGGCATTAGCGGCCCGGCATTCCGGCTAAGCTGGCTTACCGCTCTACCAGTATCGAGTGGAGGTCGGCCAGCAGTGCGCTGAGTACAGCAGCTCTGTCAGTCTATCAGTGTGAAAGTCAATCTTCTCGGGGCCTACACAGCTAACACACAGCAGGAGCAACAATAACTCTCTTTTCTATAGCGATTGTGGGAGAGCCCTGCAATTATATTATATCGATGTTGGGGGGCAATGTAGTCGCAAAACGCGCTGCGGGTAACGCACTCAAGGCAATACATGTACTGTTGATTTGCGTCATAAAAACATATATTACGTCCATGATTTTTTGTTTCATCAAGCGTTGAAGAGAAGTAGATCAGGATTTTATGAAAAAAGATTGAAAGTTTTAAAGAAAAAAACGTTTTACCACTTCATTGCCTTTCAACCCATAGCCTGAATCACTATTTGTGGGCTTTTCAAACGCACAGTATAGTCGATGTAGTTGGGGGGGGGGGGGGGGGTGCGAATTTCAGTTTTAAAAACACATGTACCTTTGGTTAATCTAAACAGGTCTAATAACAGAAACACAACAATGAGAACAATTGATTAAAAACCGCAGGATTCCTTATCAGAAAAAATATAGAGATACTCGAGTGAGTTTGTTTTTACGGCACGTCAGCACAGGAGCGGATATATAATATAATGAGATACTCGAGGGCTAGTGGTAATGCATCGGGAGAAGAGGAATGAAGAGATACAATGATTAAAAGAAAAGATGAATTGAAAACAGTAGGATTTGAAACATTATTGTCAGTACATGCAAATACATTGGATAATGATTAGGTATGCACTGTCCGTTTAGCGTGACCTGGAAAGCCTGGCGTGAAGTGAGTTTTAGCACCTTATAGGGCACATCTCTTGTCTGGATCAATGCGGATACCAAGTTGGCTGCATTTTAACACCATTGTGTTTTGGATGTCCTTCTGTTGATATTGGTAATTTTTAACACCGTCGTGTTTTGGCTGTCCCTCTGTTGTGTAATGATCTACAAAGATACGACTAAGTTTGTTGTCTTAAATAGGTCGTTTGCTTTATTAACACTCTAGTGATTCGGCACTCTGCACGCCATTCTGCCTCAGTAAAAGCGACAATGACACTGGCAGTTCTTTTCTAAACTTTCTTTATTTGAATTAGAAGCAACTTGTAACTGTCTATCATAATTTCACTACATGTATCCATTTTTTCTTGTGTTGTCTTTTTCTGATCAATGCACGACCTGATAGATATTGTTCGTTGCCTGTTCGCAGCTCTTACAAACACCCGTTTGATTCCTCCGGCAAGTTTTACATTAAGGCGGGGGGTCATGCCAAGCTTAACAGGTGTACAGGAGGTATATTAGCATTCCATCCTGGTGGGAATCGGGGGAAGGCGGTTGTATCTGTCTCTCAAGCTTGTGTAACCAATGTTAGTTAGATCAGGTACACAATACATTTACGTTGTTGAAGATTCATGCTCTTACGTTGTTTGCATAAGGAAAACTTGTATAAATCTGTACATAATGCTATTGTTATTGCAAACATTGCATTCTTCCGGTTTGCGGTACATTTTGATTCATATTATAGCGTAACTAATACATGTGATGTATTCTAAAAATGAAGTGACTGATACATTGATTACACAAATGGCTAACCAATTGAAAACATCTTGTACATGTGTCAATCTTGCTGTTGTCTCCACTGCACAGGCAGCCTCTGTGACGCTCTGCTGCTACAGATCTATCTATCTATTGTTGTTGTTGTTGACTATAATTATTGTTGTGATGATGGTGCTGACGATGTTGATGTTTTACGCACGCCCATAACACTGTGTTATATAATTATATATCATCTTATCCCCAACTCGCTCTCCCTCTCTCTTTCCTCCCTCCCTCCCTCCCCCTCTCTCTCCTCTCTCCCTCTATCTCTCTCTCTCTCTCTCTCTCTCTCTCCCCATCCCTCATCCTCTCTCTCTCTCTCTCTCTCTCTCTCTCTCTCTCTCTCTCTCTCTCTCTCTCTCTCTCTCTCTCTCTCTGCTCCTCGTACAGTTTCTTTAGCAGTAAATAAAGCCCCATGCGTCTCTGTAGTGCTGGCCTAGATCTGCCCTCTGAGCATACATCACAGGTCTTGGCTCGTGAAACAACCTACATGTACTATGGTGCCTCCCGAGTTGGCCGTACTGTGGCTACATCAGTACATGTGTATGACTCACTCGGTGCTGCGGCTGAGCCCTCACTAGCACTAGTACTGAGTAGCATCAGGTCTTTCTCTACGCTTATGTTTATACAAAACTCTACAAGATTTCTCTTCTCCAAAGCTTAACTGTTTTACAAAAAGAAGTAAGATTGGCTATTCCGGCGCTGTTGTACTCTGTGCCTGTGCTGTGTCTGCGTGTACACTGTGATGTAGTGGTCTTAGTGTGGCATACAAACCAAGCCTTCTCCAACATCTTCTCTACATTTGGATGTTTATGATTTACTCGAGTATTATATATATTATTAATATTAATATGTACATGTTCAGATTACCTTACCAAACTGTTGTCCTCCGTCTCCTCTCTGCTTTACTCCAATTATACATCTGTGAACATTATACATTTTCGATATTAGTCTATGGCAGTTGTATTCGCTTTTATTGGTTTGTGAGAAATATACTATGTATGATTCGTTTATAGTCCTAACATGAAGCCTGAACTTGATAACATCTCTTACCAGTATTGTACACTGATCTATAAACAATCTTTTTCGAGTCTATACTTCAGATGCTGAAGTCTCACTGAGCCATAGGCTAAGAATGAGATATGAGATATGAGTATACTAATAGTAACGTTGCTCTCTCTCTCTCTCTCTCTCTCTCTCTCTCTCTCTCTCTCTCTCTCTTTCTCTCTAATCACACCCGCCTGTCTCAACATATATATAAACATGTATGATAGTATACACTGCTAACATCTGATTCCTAAATCACTGCACCGGGTTGTGTGCGTGTATCTGTGTATATATATATACCCCTATAAATAATAATACAAATTTACAAATATTCTAATGAGAGAAACGTGATTTGTGACATTTTGTTCTTTTTTTTTTTTTGCTGGAAACGCCTCGAGGTAGGCGCATAAAAAATAAATAAAAAAGTAAAAGAGAAATGTTTAAAAAATATAAAGAAGTATGTGAAACTTATACATAAAAACAAACAAAAAAATAATTAAACATTTTAAAACATCACATCTTTGTGTCTGCTTTTTTGTTTTCAAGATTACTTGGTGTTACTTTTTACTGTATTGTACACCTTTCATTTTAAAAATGTATTTAATATTATTACATTGAATACCTTTGCGTGGTTAGGGCTTTTGTAATGCGAAAGATTTGAAAGATTTAATTTCCTCCAAGAAAACAGCCAATGTTTAAATCAGTAACCATAGGTGTGAAACCTGGGGAGTTACACTGCACTGTATACCCCGTGCATTAGGACAGGCGCGTGACTGGAGAGGTTTCAGTTTGAAACTGTTGAGCAGCGACGTCAGCAGACACGCCTGGACTGAGAGCTGGACCCGCCCCGCGCCCACTGCCCACTGGTCATCTCAGTGCAACACTAGGTCTCAACTTGAGGCGAAATTCAAAACCCTCCACGGGACTTGACCGGCGTATGATAAAATATTGACACGATCGGAGAACTAAAAACTAAAATCTATGATTAAAAAATATATACACAATTACATTTGTTTTCATTTTCCAGAAGTTAGAACGATTGATATTATCAATCAAACTATATAAATAGAAATAAAGAATAGTTAAGGCATACATCATTCAAAGTAGTGAGGGAATCAGATAAATACATTTACATGTATGTAAAATAAAACTACGACAGCAGCGAACGGCTGCAACAAAACCCAGATGTATTGAGAAATCAAAGCAAATTTCATTGACAGATATGAATTAGGATATTGCAGGACGTTTTTTAGAAGTCATGGCTGTAATAAGCTTCGATCTAAATCGACAATGAGGAAATGATACCGGTGGTCTACGAGGTTAGCTAAGCTGCATGTCTCTGGAGTTTAATGAAGGAGGCGCAAGCATTCATAAAATTAGTTTTACATATATTTCTGGAATGCAGGAATTTTTAAGGCATATTTTTAGTTTTATACAAGCTACATACAAATACAATAATGTGGTCTAAGTCCCTTAACTAAAAAACAACAAATTTAACACGCAGAAAAACCTGCTTTAAATTCTTATCGCACAAATTCCTGATCACTTAAACTTGAATGCTGAGAATGCCTGAAGGTTGTGTGAAGTAAATAAAAAGTTAACGACCCACAGTGACGAGCTAATCAGCGCGTGTGTCGCCTCAACAATGTGTTCACCGCCCCATGCCCTGTCCCTCAGCACACCGAAATGGTGTCAGGAGCTTCCTTACAAACACTTCTCCTGTGTCCACTCGCCAAAAAAAAAACAATAATAAAAAAGCAACAAAAATTAAAAAAAAAAACATAACGAAGAAACATACAAACGAAAACCAAACTAAACCAAAACAAAGTTCAAACCCCTTTAGATAATGGTATTGGTAAGCCAATAAATTAAAAATAAAACTGAGAAAGCGTGACTTGTCTTTATATAGGTACTTATTTAAAACGCATATTTAATTAATGTCGCTGTTGGTATATCAATATTATGTGTTTTCTTCCTTAAGAACTCACAGAGCATACATTACGTCTACCTCAGATTATGTCTACTTCACGCGTAATGTGTGTTTTTATGTTCGTGAGGATTTTTTTTTCGAACGACTATATAGTATATGTAGTAATTTTAAACTGTTGCTGTTATTATTTTTGTTGTTGTTATCACTGAGTGAAAGACACCCAGAAAGACACGCATGCAGACAGAGCGACACACGATAATGTTTATCGTATTTGGAGTAGCGATTGATTGGAGCAAGTGTGTTATCGAGCTACAGCGCGCGCCAGCAATGACAGAGTCCCGTCAATACCCACCACTGGTTGCTCGTGCACAGAGTCCCGTCAATAGCCACCACTGGTTGCTCGTGCACAGAGTCCCGTCAATAGCCACCACTGGTTGCTCGTGCACTGAGTCCCGTCAATAGCCACCACTGGTTGCTCGTGCACAGAGTCCCGTCAATAGCCACCACTGGTTGCTCGTGCACTGAGTCCCGTCAATAGCCACCACTGGTTGCTCGTGCACTGAGTCCCACTGACGCGTCTGGCGGCCTGCTAGCTGTCGCGCCCACGTCATCATCGATCGGCCAGCGCACTGAGCCAGAGTGGCCGGGCTTGCATTGATCTGCTGACGTAGGAAGCGCCCCCGAGAAGAATGTGTCAACACACAGTTTGCGATCAGCCAGAGTAGCCAGGCTCGCATTAATCTATTCTGCTGACGTGCTAAGCCTTACTCTCCCCATTGTCAGTGCATTTACAGAGTTTGCGATTACAGCAATCATTATCGGATGGAATAATCACGCTCCTTAGTTATAAGCTTCTCTGATGTTGTTATACTTGTAAAAGGACATGGTCAGTGGCTGTTGTTATAGGACATGGTCAGTGGCTGTTGTTATAGGACATGGTCAGTGGCTGTTGTTATAGGACATGGTCAGTGGCTGTTGTTATAGGACATGGTCAGTGGCTGTTGTTATAGGACATGGTCAGTGGCTGTTGTTATAGGACATGGTCAGTGGCTGTTGTTATAGGACATGGTCAGTGGCTGTTGTGTATGTGGGCTTGCTCATCCAATTATTATAAAAGCCCAGTACGGCGGAGAAAAGGGTCTGATCTGAGGGACAATTTACCCAGCGCAGTCTTTGTCATCATTATCAATCGAACATAACATGCTTTGACACATGAGTTGAAATATTTATATAACTATTGTAATTGGCCCAAAGTTTTGAATCTTGTAATAGAGGGCTCTTCATTTGGGAACAGCAATCGCCGTTATCAGATTATATCTGATTGAGACAAATATTTTTGCTGCTGTTGGTACCAGTTTACATTTGCTTTGCTTTGTTCTGTTTGTGTTCCTTCGGAAGAGAAATTTAAGGTAATACGGTCCTTTATTACAGAATATGCACCGGAAGGACACAATTTTAGGAAAAAAATACAACAGAACCCCAACAAAACAACCAGTTTCAAATTATAACAAACAGTGTGGAAAGGAACTTTAACCCCCCCCCTCCCAAACCCTCAATAGTTGTATGCATGTAAAAGCAAAACGAGCGGCTGACAGCTCCAATGGTGGCCAACAATAGCTTGAAAGTTAAGATCGGGCTAGGGAATGCTCTCTTTAAAAAAAAGGTTTGGATTACCGATCGTATCGAAAGATGAAAATAATATACATATATAAAAAAAGAAAAGAACGAAAGGAAAAAAAAAGTTTAATTCTAAAATATAAACGCCTGCAATAATCCGATATTCCTTTTAATACCGAAATGCTCAGTGGCTGTATAAGTGTAATATTACAATGCATAAGGCTCATAAGACAATAAAATTAAAAATAACAACAACAACAACAACAATAACAACAACATCAACAACAACAACAACAACAACAACAACAACAACAACAACAACAACATCAACAACAACACCAATTCCAAAACGTTACATCCATTTTTGCTGTAACCAAAATGTCAAACAGGACACTGCCTAGGCGGACTTCGATCTCTCACGGCCAAGAGGTCAGAATGAAATAAGGCCACATGATGGTGACGGAAAGAAGGCAAAAGGCGAGGAGGAGATACCGTCTGCCTGCTTAGCATTACAAAAACCGGCGTTGTCGTCAGGCGAGTTACCGGCCCGTTACAGCATGTGCCAGGTGGTCGGCAAGTCGGCTACAGGCGTGACACAATTAGTTGAACTCTGAGGCGAGAGTACCTGCCTCACTTCGCTGAATTCCACGAACGGGGCCAAAGATCACTAGTCGTTAAAAGGTCAGGTTGGTGCGCTGCCAACCTTGTTCGCATCATGAGTGTATATACATGTACCTAATGTATGTTGTACACCTAATGTATGTTGTAACTGTTGCGCGGTTTTCCCACAGTTTCTTGGATAGGTTCCTACCTGAGTTTTCGCAGTTACGAAAGCTGAGTTGGGTTGGGTTGGGTTGGGTTGGGATGGTTTAACGTCCAACAGCAGCACTATATAGGCTATATTGTGGACGGGCCCCAAGAAGGACGTCTGACAATTTTATGTGCTGCCACACACGAACAGGGCGGGGATACCATGACTCCTGTCTCAGCCGATCACATTATACTGACACCGACCCAACCAGTAGGAAACGCAACAGCCAGGATTCGAACCCTGGACCTTTTGCGTCGGAAGCCGATGTTCTACCACTGGGCCACCGCGCCCTCCGATTGAAAGCTGAAGTAGGTTTCTAAATGATACACTTGGATAGCTACTCAGGTTAGCTGCCCTAAAGCTGTAAGCTGTAGTCCCGACCTGGTGCATGTTTCGACCAGACCTTCCGTCACATTCCGTCACATTCCGTCACCCCGGCTGCTCGTGAGGCAACAGTGTCACGCACATTTCTTTACTTCTCGTTTTGGTTGGTGAGTTTCTTTCTTCAGTTAGGCTATATCACGGGCGGGTCCCAAGATAAACGTCTGACAATTTCACGTGCCGCCATACAGACAAAATGCGGAAATACCAGGGCGCCCGTGAAATCGTTACTTTCCTAACCACCTTGTCATCACCAAAATCGCATTTTTACAGTAGAGGGCCATAAGCATCACCATTGCCATCCTCATCATATTCGCCACAATTACCCTTCTCCTCCTCCTCATCATGATCACTACCATTGTCATCACCATCATCATCGTTTGCTTCTCTGTATCCGTTTCTCTGTCTCTGTCGATCCCCCTCCCCTCTCTCTCCCCTCTCTCTCTCTCTCTCTCTTTCTATCTCTCTCATTTCTATATAAATAGCACTATTTTAATCATCAAAGATCCCTACGGCTTGGATGAAACAAAAAGCTCTTTGGCATGTTGGAGAGGAAATAACCTCACCTATCTAAGCCTGGATTGTAGGCAGCTTTTCAAACAAGTGTGTGTGTGTGTGTGCACCGGCCGTGTGCATCACTGCTTGTATACACCCCAATCTCAGTTCCGGGTGCACATCTTTGGGCGCATTCCTTCATTTGCCGTCCCCAAAATTAATAATGTTGGAAATGTTGGTGCATGTCACTGGATTTCCGCCTCTCTGCGGCTGCCCCATCACACACATAGGGCTTTCTTACGTTAACTACAGGAGAGTTGGTCGCCAAATGAAAAGGTAATCAGGCATGTGGGAGGAATGTGTAATCAAAGTACAGAGAAACAGAGAGAGAGAGAGAGAGAGAGAGAGAGAGAGAGAGAGAGCCGCCATACAGAGACAATGCGGAAATACCAGGGCGCCCGTGACCAACAAATAAACTTACCCGATCGTGGATTCGAACCGTGTCCTCCCGATTGGAAGCCCAAGGCTGTACCACTTGCACCAGCTCGCCCCTTTCCTTCCCCATCAAGTCTGTTTGCAAAAAATCGTGAGATTCGGGTTTAACTTTTCGGGTTTTTTTTTTTCTTTTTTTCATCAACTTTTTAAACTACCATTTCCTCTGTTCATTACTGGTTGGGTCGGTGTCAGTATAATGTGACCGGCTGAGATAGGAGTCATGGTATCCCCGCCCTGTCTCGTGTGTGGCAGCACATAAAATTGTCAGACGTCCGTCTTGGGGCCCGTCCACAATATAGCCTATACAATGCTGCTGTTGGACGTTGAACCAACCCCAACAACAACAACAAAAACAACATCCTCTGTTCATATGTTATGGCTCTTTGCTACGACACCTTCAGCTTGAAGAAAAAAAAAATAGAGAGAGAGTTGCGCAAGTTTAAGAAGCCTGATGTCATCTCTGTCCCTTCAGCCGTTCTCCCCTCATTTTCAACCTAACTTCGTATCAATAAACTAGATTGCCGTAAAATCTTTACTTTCCTAACCACCTAACCACCTTCTCATCGCCAAAAATCGCATTTTTTTGCACTAGAGGCCCATAAGCATCACCATTGCCATCCTCATCATATTCGCCACAATTACCCTTCTCCTCCTCCTCATCATGATCACTACCATTGTCATCACCATCATCATCGTTTGCTTCTCTGTATCCGTTTCTTTGTCTCTGTCGCCCCCCTCCCCTCTCCCCATCTCCACCTCTCTTCC
>RQTK01000520.1:195184-206324 GCA_003991915.1 Elysia chlorotica
TGGGTTGGTTTTCTGAGACTTTTCCGACATATTTAACCCTTAAATTGGCAAGGATATAACTAACTAGGTCTAGATGTAGATCTAGATCTAAATAGACATACAATTTTGTACTTATTCTGTTTAGGAATATAATGCTCATTTTCGTGCCCGATATGACTCTCAATGTAGTCATGCTCATTAATTACGATTGTACTTAATGATTTTTCCGTTCAAAGACGTGGGGTAAGTTTTGTTGGCAGTTATTATATATACACAGACAATAGAAAAACTTACTGATTAGTTCAGCACTTCTGAGTAGACGACGCCATTTGAAAGATGGAGTTGTACTGTCTTACATTTTCTAAAAAATGTTTGCTAGTCAGTAAGTTTTTCTATTGTCTGTGTAAATGTAACTGCTAACAAGACTTACCTCTTCTATGAACAAGGTATTGGCTAGTAGTATTTAGTCAGTTATCAGTTATTAAAAAAAGCAAACTGGTGAAACAATATTTTTTTTAACGTCCACCGTAAAAGAAAACTAAAAACAACACCGCGTAAACTTCTATTAATTTAATGACTCTTTTTTTTGCATGCTTGAATTAGACTGCTTGGAATGCCTATGTATTTATTGCACGTTTAGTTTGGTTTAAAAAAAGACTTAAAATGCTTTCTTCTAGGAGATGGCAAGCAATCTTTTTGTGGATCCCCATAATTATGGCGAGCGATGGGTATAAAAAGCTGCTTCCTAGCTTTATTTTCATCCTGGATAACGCATTGAAAGAGCAGCATAGCCATTAAATGCTGCAAATAGCCACAAACCAAGCAAAGCAGGGAAGGGGCCGGTGTTTTTACTTCAACGTTTCCAATGAAGGCGACTGTTGACACAATGCAGTGCGCATATTTCCAGTGGGATAATTTAATTGTCGGTGGAGACGGAGGCAAAAAAAACTTGAGACAGATAGGTAAATAAATAAATGGTCAAATGGATAGAGAATGAGAGGACAAAACCCCATGAAACAAACTTTACAGCAAAGTTAGTTTTTATATTTGTACACACGACTGTTGTCTGAAATAAGTTACAAAGAAAAAAAGTGATGAGAGGAAGAATGGTGGCAGAGATTTCTTTCATCTTTGAGAGACAGACAGAGACAGACGGAGAGAGAGAGAGAGAGAGAGAGAGAGAGAGAGAGAGAGAGAGAGAGAGAGAGAGAGAGAAGAGAGAGAGATAGAGAGAGAGAGAGAGAGAGAGAGAGAGACAGAGGGAAACAGAGAGAGAGAGAGAGAGAGAGAGAGAGAGAGAGAGAGAGAGAGAGAGACAGAGAGAGATCTCTTGTTAGCCAATCAATTTAAAGCCCGACATTTTTACTGCTTCTATTTCCACCTTTTTAAAAACATAATTTTTTTCTTCTTCTGAATTATATAATTTTTCTTTGACGAAGACAAGTGTTAAGAATTTTTTATATTAAATAAGTCTCTTAATACAGGACAATATAACTTGTAACTATGAAAGACAATGTGATAAAAAGCCGCAGATAAAAATTAGTCGTGTTCTTGCTACTAGATAGACATTTAAAATTGCTTCAAGACAGAAAAGAGTGAGTATAAGATTTTTTTGTGTGGAGTATTTTCTGGTACAGAGATATTTAATTTTCTCATTTTTCGTTCCACATCTCAATCTAATTATTGGCTATGCTCCCAGTGTAGAAGGGCAACTAATAACTTTCAGATTTAATCTAAATCATCTCCAAATGTTCTATTGTCTGTTGGGGAGTTAATATCCAAAAAGAAGACAAGGACAGACTGAAATAAATTGTAACGAAGTCAGGGGCAATAATAGGTAAAAACACTATGACCTTGGCTCATTTTTCCAACTACGCACAACAAAGAAAATGTTAAAAATCACAAAAGACCCAACAAATCCATTGTACAAAGAATACGAATGTAGACAAATCGAGCGGAGCGGCAGGTACAGAAAAACAAAGAATCGAACACCCAGACATAGAAATCGAATATTTTTTTCACTCATAAACATAAACGGACAATGAAGGATCAGAGACATCTGCGGGTGAAAAAATATAAGTCGTAGATAATCCTGCTATGGCATTTAATTTTTCGTCATATATTTTTTTAATGACGCATTACCATCGATGCATTTTGCACTTGCATTAAACAAGAACATGCAATATTATAATCATCATTGCAAACACTATCATACTATTTACGTAAAAGATAAATGTAGATAGTTCTAATATGGTACATAATTTTACATTCTTAAATTTAATTTCAAGTCTATTTTGAATAATCATAATTATAATATCATATGTGAGTGTGTGTGTGTGTGAGTGTGAGTGTGTGTGTAATAAATATCTTTATTGATCTAGCCAACCCTCATTCTACATAATTATAATTATGCAAGTGGCGTTTGATTGGTTGGCGATTGTTAGATATAATGAGTGATACATTTTCAATGTCTTTTATTTTCAATTACATTGTATATACAATTATGTAATATCTTATTTTTATTGTAAATGCGCATTTCAATTTTAATTTCTCCCAAATGGGATCAATGAAGTCTTATCTCATCTTTTATTTCTTATCTTAAATATACAGAGAGAGGGAGGGAGATAGATAGAAAGCTCGAGACAGAAAAATGGAGAGAAAGGGGAGGGGGGGTGAGAGAGAGGAAGGGAGAGAAGTAGAGCTTGAGGAATTGCTCTCCGCCATAGAAAATATGAAACTTAAGCCTCATCATGAAGTTGTGAACGCACCGTGGGAAAGCGGAGAACGATTCGTTGTCTGACAAGCTAGATCTAGGGGTCTAGATTTCTAGGTCTAGACTGTTCTAGTGCAGTAGCAACAGATTGGTGAAAACTTGGCAAACACACGATTAGTTACAGCCGCAAGCAGCTGCAGTTGAAAGAATTACCCAGTTATAGCTGGAGCACCCTGCAGCAGCGCGTACTCCGCCTAGTGGCTAGACAACCTCTCCGGCTGGCGAGGAGCGAACACTTTAGGCAAACAGTGGAACAATATACACACAACAAGTACGGGCTTTTCTACTAAGGTTGGCAGCTTATTAATCATCTTCGCAGAAATCTCCCAAACATGTTTAACACGTTCAAATGAGGTAGAGGTACACGTATAGTGAATGCGCTCATCTCGTCGCTCTATGAACAGGATAACTGTAGGAATCTATCCAAGTGGGAATCATCATGATGATATTTATAGTCCTTCAAGAGAAAGGCAAGAAAGAAGTGGAAAATATGGAGGAGGTTGAAAAAAGAAAGCTCAAATAGGGATTTTGAAACAGAGATGCCCGTTTGAATTATTGGAGGTTGGAGATAGATAGATAGATAGATAGATAGATAGATAGATAGATAGATAGATAGATAGATAGATAGATAGATAGATAGATAGATAGATAGATAGATAGATAGATAGATAGATAGATAGATAGATAGATAGATAGATAGATAGATAGATAGATAGAGAGAGAGAGAGAGAGAGAGAGAGAGAGAGAGAGAGAGAGAGAGAGAGAGAGAGAGAGAGAGAGAGAGAGAGAGAGAGAGAGAGAGAGAGAAAGAGAGCATTGGCGATGTTGATCGCTGTTTTGTAAAATAATTACAAGGAGTTTATTTGTAAAGAAACAGTAAAAGCTGCAACACAAACCGAACGTGCACAGTCATAATTATATAGATCTAGTTCACGCAAGATGCATGCAGGATAAACATGCCAAGTTAAGAACTTTTTGGGGAGATAATGGCAACCTCAATTGGCAGAGCAAAAAAGCTGAATTCAGAGGTCGCTGGTTCGATTTTCCGACGAGGCCGGCAGTAGATTCTTCTTGGAAACTAGCGCGTGATAGAGCGTATGACTCCCACTCGATAGGTATCCTGTTCAGACCCACGGTCAAGTCGGATTTTCCCTCAGGTAGGTTGGTGTTATTATACTGTGACGGGCTCATAATTATAGTCTAGCTGTTGACGTTGGATGTTGAGAACTGAACCAAACAAGCCGTGCGTGACGGGATATCCTGCACATGCCAGGGGCTGCATCTCACCAAGCTCTCCACAAACCGGGGCAGACGCAACAAGAACAGGCTGGGTAAGTCTGCGGGTTGGGTTGGGTTGGTTTAACGTCCAACATCAGCACTATATAGGCTATATTGTGGACGGGCCCCAAGACGGACGTCTGACAATTTTATGTGCTGCCACACACGAGACAGGGCGGGGATACCATGACTCCTGTCTCAGCCGGTCACATTATACTGACACCGACCCAACCAGTAGGGACGCAACAGCCAGGATTCGAACTCGGGACCTTTTGCGTCGGAAGCCGATGTTCTACCCCTGGACCACCGCGCTCCCCCGAGTAAGGCTGCGCAGCGAGGATTCACATTTCAAGTAATTGTGGAGAAGATGAGGGGGCAGGGGAAGACAACATGTTTAGTAACCACACGGCTCACGTGCATGTGGATGCGCGATAAGAGCAGAGATCAAAGCCGATGTCAGTACGAGCCCGCCGTGCGCTGATTGGCTACGACGGTCAATACGGCGACAGGGAGGGATTTCAGTCTGAGCGGACGATCATCTCCACAGGGCTAAAAATCTCACACTGAAAAAAAGCATGTGTTTGTGTTTCTTAGGGCCTGTACATACGAAGGATTTTATCAATGTGGATGTCCTTGGAATTAGTTCTGTTCACACGACGTGTGCACATACTTTCCGCAGATTCAAATATACACAAGCAAACACATGTGTAGTTTGCACTCTGATTTTCAAGAGTTCACATGAATCTGATCTCCATGTGTATATATGACTTATTTGAGTGGACACGCATCGGTTGTCACATGATCTTGGCCAAGATAGCACAATCAACTATACTTTGGCACAATGTAGTGAGCAACGCCTGCTGCGGCTTCCAGTGATTAAAACTCGTGCACAGAAACAACATTATATACATCGAAATACACGCTGAAAACAGACAGTTGTGTACACTCACTCACACATGTTTGGCTGTAAAAGCACACCGTGGTGTTTGTTTGGGTCGCGTTTCTGGATCTCGAGTCGAGGTCAAGTTCGCTGAGCAATAACTTATTATTTAAAGCACCAACCCCTGATGCCAACCAAAAAAGAAAAAAAGAAAAAACAGAATGCGCACATCGTGCATCTTTCTGACTGGTGGAGTTGGCACATCTGTCTCGATCCAGGCCAGCAGAGCTCTCTCTCTCTCTCTCTCTCTCTCTCTCTCTCTCTCTCTCTCTCTCTCTCTCTCTCTCTCTCTCTCTCTCTTTCTTGCCGATAATGAGCGGAGCGGTGTTGCTTTGTCATGTTTCCCATTTCGCGTGGCCGCTGCCTGCGCTGTTTATCCTGTGTTGTTTTGTTTCCCATTTCGCGTGGCCATTGCCTGCGCTGTTTATCCTGTGTTGTTTTGTTTTGTTTCCCATTTCGCGTGGCCGCTGCCTGCGCTGTTTATCCTGTGTTGTTTTGTTTCCCATTTCGCCTGGCCATTGCCTGCGTTATTTATCCTGTGTTGTTTTGCTCACCCGTGACACTTCTGTGGCCCGCAGTAATCACAGGAGATGAGCGGTGATTTTCCCGCTGAAACCGTGCTCTGTGCATTGGTCTTAGAGAAGCAAAGCTTATAAAGAATCATAAGCACCTAAAACATGCGCTGTGTTTACTCTGTAATTACTTCAATATAAAATGTGTATACAAATCTTTGTACCAGCTTCCATGCATGGAGTGTAGATCGATATCAGAATAATAGTTGAAAGCGATGAAAAGTTATTACATACAACGCGTAGAGAAAAACAAAAACAAACATACAAACAAAAAATAACCCACTCAAAGCAACAACATTAAAATTAAAACTAAGTTTACAGTGTATGCGCCAGTTAGACGTGCCGAGGGGAGGACACGGGACAAGAAGAATTGACACCCATGGTAAAAAAAACAAACAAAATATAGAAGAAAAACCCTCAACAAAGACGTTGAGCACTTGGATTAGTTTTCAAGCTGATACAATCTGATGCGATCCACCCTGCACTACTTAAAAGAACGCGAAAATTACGGCAGCAGATCTCTACACACCCTCTTCTCCACACCCTCTTCTCCCCACATTTTCAAGAAAAAAAATCGACATAGATGTAACAAGTAACATCTTCAGGTAAGGGCGATTGATTGGAAAGGACATGTTCTTACCATCATGCTGACAGGTATGCCTAATGCGCAGTACTCCATCATGATTGCATGTTTCAGCAAAAATTGAAAAAGCGTTTTTATCATTGAAAGGTTAGACTTAGAGAGAGAGATCAGTGTTAACTTAATAATTGAGTTCTCGATCAGAAGAAATCACTGGCTATCAACTGCTATTATTCCTGACCAATTTAAATTTTTACCCAGGAACTGTCAATAGCCCTTATATATATATATATATATGTGTGTGTGTGTGTGTGTGTGTGTTTTTCAAACATCTACCCGTGTCTCCCTCTCTGTCTTTGTCTCTGTCTATCTGTCTTTCCCCCTCTCTCTGTCTCTCTCTTTAATTCACCCTTTCACTCACTTCCCCCCTCTCCTCCTCTCCTCTCTCTCTCTCGCCCTTCCCTCTCTCTCTATTTCCCCTCTTTCTCTCCCACTCTGTATCTTTCTATTCCTCTCTCTCCCTCCCTCCCTCCCTTGCTCTCTCTCTCTCTCTCTCTCTCTCTCTCTCTCTCTCTCTCTCTCTCAATTTGAGTACGTTGTTCTGTGCTTTCTCGAACTATTCTGTACATTGGCGCGACGTGAGCACACAGTGCTGTGGAGTGCTGCACCACAAAGCACTTATCTGGTAAGGTTGAAAAATCGATGAACCGTCTTCGCGCTCATCACTTTTTTACATTGTAAATAGCGCGAGGAAAAGTTATCGAATTTGCTCATTCAAAATGAGTAGGTTATTTTATTGGGGAAGTTGTACATGTCATCTTGTAAATTACGAAACAGGCAGCAATTCAAATTATATTTATATGTACAATTTTAATATGATATTTTTTAATGTCTGCTTATCTGTCAGAGAGAGAGAGAGAGAGAGAGAGAGAGAGAGAGAGAGAGAGAGAGATAGATAGATTGTTAGATAGTTAGATAGATAGGTAGAGAGAGAGAGAGAGAGAGAGAGAGAGAGAGAGAGAGAGAGAGAGAGAGAGAGAGAGAGAGAGAGAGAGAGTGAAAGTGAGTGAGAGAGAGAAAGAGAGAGAGAGATAGAGGAAGAGAGAGAGAGAAACTAAGAGAGAAAAGAGAGGAAGAAAAGAGAAAGATAGATAGATAGATAGATAGAGATAGAATAAGAGAGATTGGTAGTCAGAGAAATGGATATAAAGTTAGGCCAGTACCTCTTGAAAGCAGATGTCTATATGACTATCGTTACACACATACACAGGCATAACATCTAAACTAAAATTAAAAAGGAAAAAAAAAAAAGAAAAAAATCATCTATCAAGCTCACATTGAACCTTTAATAATCTGGAAGCTGAAAGAGACAAAAATTGATATAAATTTTTTTTTTTTTTTTTTTTTTTTTTTTTGTGTGGGGGGGGGGGGGGGGCATAATTGAAAGAGAGGAGCCTAGCCTATTCCCTTGCAAGTGAACTTTACAGTGCCATACCCCAGCCCTAGATAGATAGATAGATAGATAGATAGATAGATAGATAGATAGATAGATAGAGAGATAGATAGAGAGAGAGAGAGAGAGAGAGAGAGAGAGAGAGAGAGACAGACAGACAGACAGACAGAGAGAGAGAGAGAGAGAGAGAGAGAGAGAGAGAGAGAGAGAGAGAGAGAGACAGACAGATAGACAGACAGACAGACAGACTGCCAACCAGATGGAGTGATAGAGGATAAACAGAGAATATGTTACCTGGTGAACTAGAAAGGAACCATACAAACCACCAACTCCCAGATCCGTGATTGTAAACCAATCACAACTGTTACCTGCTCCAGCAACCATTGACGTGCTAAACGTTCAGGATGTACTGGCAGTTTCCTTGTTGTGGTTGTGTTTGTTTTACAATGCGAGCAGCAATCCAAATCCTGGTGCACCTCTAGAGGTGGATGTGTAGAGGTGCTAGCTCCGGTCCATCCACCACGCGTTTCCATTCACCGGCTGCAAAGCTGAACACAGAATATGGATATATAGCTCAAGGCAAATACTTAGAAAGGCAAGCGCTGAGTAGAGCCTTTTTTTTCAAATCACTTATTTACATAATGAATAATAATACAAACATGGATCATCATTTTTCTAAAAAAAATTTCAACTTTATTTGTCCTCCAATAAAAATATAATTATATCTGACATTCACATGCTGTGGACCTAGCTGTGCTATGTGGACTTCTTTTCAAGTGTCCTCATGCAACAAGTTATGTTATATACAATGTTTACCGGAACATCAGGTACTGCTCATTCCTGAAAAGCTTCACTGGCACAATTTATAGCGTCTATCGATGCCAATGGAAGCATCCTGTAGTGCATCAAGTCCCGCTCATAACCTGCAGCCTGCAGACGTCGAAATTTGTATACTCAACCTTCGCTGGAAACTCACCTTATTTTCATAAGAAGTGAGTGCAAATGCTTCCCATACTTTTCTTGGGTAGCAGAGAGTGCAATGCATCTTGACGCTATGGAAATAGATCTAGGTTTCGCCATGATGAGGATGCTTGGCGCGGATCCAGCCGACGGAAGTGCTGAAGTGCTTGTTCAAACAGCGCACGGCAACTGGCGGCAGCGGCTCAACCAGGAAGTTTCCTGTCGCTAGTCTGAGATGGAGAGTAGCATCGTCCTCGCCCTCCTTCCCCTATTCCTCCTCCTCCTATTACCACTACCACTACTACTACTACTACTACTACTACTACTACTACTACTACTACTACTACTACTACTACTACTACTACTACTACTACTACTACTACTACTACTACTACTACTACTACTACTACTACTACTACTACTACTACTACTACTACCACTATTACTGCCAATACTACCACTATGTTTAATATATCTCTTGAGTAGAATCTGATAATCTTTACTTTGCAGTATAATTATTTATTGTAAAAAATTTGAACCGAAAGTTTTCTGACAATCCTAGGTGGGCGATCTTCATAACAGGATCTTGATGTTTGTGAATGACAACTCTACGGCATTGCCTGGGATGCATTTTTATATGCTGGAGATGCTTTTTCATCAGGCTGTGGCAGTTGAAGAAAATCGACTGTGCTTCGCCCAGGCTCTACACTCAAATGACAAATAAATAACTGCTAAATAACAAGGAAATGGCCGGCGCCAAAGCATGTTGTATCTTAGCTTTCTAGGTTTCCATGGATGATCGCAAGACTAACTTCTAGCAGTGTCATGGAGTGACACACAGGAACAGTGAGGGGACATTAAGATTCCTGTGTTAGCCGGCCATGTCCTTCTGGCACGGTCCAACTCATCTCTCTAACACTAATCACGTGACAGTACGACCAGGGAACCAACCGTTGTCAGTCCATAAGTCAAAAGTATCCAATAAATGCCAAATGATTCTTGGAACTGAAATATTTAGGCGGTCGCTGAAAAGGTTTAGCTTCTTGGTTTGACTGTAAGATATACTTGTCTCTCCTCCAATCCTACTACCTCTTTCTGATTTTCCCTCGTGCTCTGACACACACTCACACACTCTCTCATATACACACACACACATACACACATACTCACACATACACACACTCAACCATATACACACTCAAAGCAGCTCGTCCTCAGCGAAACTCCAACCGCTATTTCCAGAAACAGAGTGCTAAGTGCCTCGTTTTAAGCCGGAAGGTCGCACAAATCTCTCCGTGATCTAGACTAAATCCGTCCGTAGCCCGACAAGACCTCGACTGGTCGTCTTATCTGCTGGTCATCCCAGTCATGCCTATGTCGGGTGACCGCTTCTGGTTAAACCACTGCCCGCAGCCAGGGGGGGGTCACACAACAGCTGATAAGACGGTCCAGTCCACCGCCATCTGTTCCACGCGCACACTTGGTTTACACCCAGATGTAAGGGCTTCAAACATCGAAACCATGTCTTGTGGGACAAAACTGTTAAACTTATGTACACAAACAATATGATCAGAGTATAATTTCCAATCAGATAATGTATGATCCAACAATAATATCACAGAGCAGTTTGGTGAACTTCTCGTTATCACGTGTTTCAATTTTGTACCGAAGAAGGCTCAGTAAAGCCCAAACGTGTGAAAAGTTCTGTTTTAAATTTAGCTTGTTGAGGATTTATCCTTCAGTTTAGAATGGTGAACGTTTTGTAGTTAATTATTTCTTCACATTTTCACTGACCTCCTACGTCTTATTTCATACATCTAATGTTCCAAGAGTTGTGATTTAGCCATTTATGTCACATTCCATAGTAGATAAACTGTCAGAGGAGCCGGGACCTATCTCTGCCGAGCGGCCGGGTGTGTGTGTGTCTGTCTGTGTGTGTGTGTCTATGTGTGTGTGTATGTGGGTGTGTGGGTGTGTGTGTGTGTGCCAGGTCTGGACTGTCCACTAGTGTCCAGACTTTGACTGGGAGCCGCAAGATGTCCCGCAGACAGCTCTCCACAAGGCTCTGCCCCGCCGTCCACAAGGCGAGATAAGCCGCGGCAGGAGATAAACTTGGGGATTACATGCCCCCCCCCCTCCTTGACGACTGTAACAGTGTAAGTAAGGACAGTGCGGTCAGGGCAAGAACAAGACAGGACATGGCAGACCATTGTGGCTGTCTGGGGAGGGGGTGGGACGGGGGTGGAGACAGGATCGTCGGGAGAAAAGGGAGAGAAGGACAAGACAGGATCATTATGGCTGTCTGGAGATGGAAGAGAGAGAAGGGCAAGACAGGATCATAATGGCTGTCTGGAGATGGAAGAGAGAGAAGGGCAAGGCAGGATCATAATGGCTGTCTGGAGATGAAAGAGAGAGAAGGACAAGACAGGATCATAATGGCTGTCTGGAGATGGAAGAGAGAGAAGGACAAGACAGGAACATAATGGCTGTCTGGAGATGGAATGGAGAGAAGGACAAGACAGGATCATAATGACTGTCTGGAGATGGAAGAGACAGAAGGACAAGACAGGATCATAATGGCTGTCTGGAGATGGAAGAGAGAGAA
>RQTK01000520.1:217486-245347 GCA_003991915.1 Elysia chlorotica
ATAGATAGATAGATAGATAGATAGATAGATAGATAGATAGATAGATAGATAGATAGATATATTGAGATAGATTGATTGATAGATAGAGACATAGGTAAGTAAATTATCTATATTTCTGTCTGTCTGTTTATCTGACTGTATAAGAGAAAAGAGAGATATAAGGAGAGAGAAGAGATAGGTAGATAACCAGATAAATAAATGGATAGATAGGTGGGTCGGTAAGAAGTTATATAGATCAAGAACGAAAGAAAGAACCAGGCAGACTAATTTAAAAAAATAAAGTAATGTATGGGACTATAAAAAGGAGAGATAAACCAATCAATGTTGCCACATAATTTCAGAGGGAATGCAAGCGATGTTAGCGGTCAATGAAAACATCACAAGGAGGCAAGTAAGAATTTAACAACATTGACAAATGGTCAATGATTGTTTGGGTGCATCCCGAGGTTGAGAGGTTGAGAGGTTTATCTCGGACCTTTGGCAAAACCTCTCCACACAGTATCTTTCCGTCAGCTTTATCCACTTGCCTGGCTTTGAGGACATTCTTCACCTAAAATGTTCCTTTGTATCATAGGCTTCTGTCCCGAAATAGTTAAGTGCTATTCTCCCGTGTCGTTCATGGCCAGAAATAGCATACCGGGTACTATTATTGGATTAGTTTGTTGTGGTCGCACTTTACAGAGATAAAAGTAATCAAAGTGGAGAGTCGAACACCGGGGCCCTTACAGTGGCTGCAACAGGAGACCAAGATAGGACTGCTAGGACTGCTAGGACTGCTAGACTGTGTAATAACCTGTTCAGGGACTGCACGCAACGATCGCCGATCTTCCTATCTCTTCTCTCTCCATATCTCTATCTTCTCTCTCTCTCTCTCTCTCTCTCTCTCTCTCTCTCTCTCTCTCTCTCTCTCTCTCTCTCTCTCTCTCTCTCTCTCTTTCTTTCTTTCTCTGCCCGAGTATTTTCCTCTGCCTGATTTTTGTCTTGTCCATTTTCTTTTCTCTTTTCCCCATTCATCCGTGGTTAGAGCGCCCGCCCTTTTTATCCACAGGGCCAGTTTTCGCGGGTTCGATCTCTTCACTCTCGCAGTGTCAACTCGTCCCATCCAAGCCCTGTCCGCCTCTGGCTTGTTTGCTTGGGCAGAAAAGGTCCACCAGTTCCACCTTGATCTTGGTCATCTCAGCATGAGAAAATATCATTTCCTTATTCTTCTTTCTATATCCATCTCTAAAATGGCCTGTACACATTCTATAAAACAACTACCAAAAGGGCTAGCGGGAGGAGTCTGAAGGCAGCTACAGGCAGTATAAAATTCGAACACCCAGGACGTTTGACGAACGATCACTGATTCTCTTATTTGACAGAAGATTTTCTCGGTTAAGAGATAGAGTGCTAGTGCACTTGGCTCTGTAGTCCCAGTTTAACACAACTTGGTTCTGTTGTCTAAAGATAGCAGCCCTAGTTTCTACCGTCTTTAGGCAACACCACCTGTTTCTAGTGTCCGCAAAGTAACACCACTTGCTTCTAGTGCAGTAAGGTAGCACCATCTGGTTCTAGTGTAGGAAAGTGGCAACACTTGGTTCTTGTATCACACGGTGACACAATTTGGTTCTTGCATCACACGGTGACACAATTTGGTTCTTGCATCACACGGTAACACCACTTGGTTCTTGTATCACAAAGTGACACCATTTGGTTATTGTATCCCGGCGTGATACAACTTGGTTCTAGTATCGCAAGGTAACACCACTTGGTTCTTGTATCACAAGGTAACACAAGTTGGTTCTTGTATCCCAAAGTGACACCATTTGGTTATTGTATCCCGAAGTAACACCACTTGGTTCTTGTATCCCGAAGTAACACCACTTGGTTATTGTATCCCAAAGTGACATCACTTGGTTCTAATGTGACAAAGTAACACCACATGGCTCTTGTATCTCAAGTTAACACCACTTGGTTCTTGTATCAAAAGGTGACACCACTTGGTTCTTGTATCCCAAAGTAACACCACTTGGTTCTTGTATACCGAAGTGACACCACTTGGTTCTAATGTTACAAAGTAACACAATTTGGTTCTTGTATCTCAAAGTAACACCACTTGGTTCTAGTATTGTAAAGTAACAACACCTGGTTCTAGTATTTCTATTGTTGTGAAGTAACAACACTTGACTCTATTATTGTAAAGTAACAACACTTGACTCTAGTATTGTAAAGTAACAACACTTGACTCTAGTATTGTAAAGAAACAACACTTGGTTTTAGTATTGTAAAGTAACAATACTTGGTTCTAGTATTTCTATTGTTGTAAAGTAACAACACTTGGCTCTAGTATTGTAAAGTAACAACACCCAGTTCTAGTATTTCTACCGTTGTGAAGTAACAACACTTGACTCTAGTATTGTAAAGTAACAACACTTGACTCTAGTATTGTAAAGTAACAACACTTGACTCTAGTATTGTAAAGTAACAACACTTGGTTTTAGTATTGTAAAGTAAAAAACTTGGTTCTAGTATTTCTATTGTTGTGAAGTAACAACAATTGACTCTAGTATTGTAAAGTAACAACACTTGACTTTAGTATTGTAAAGTAACAACACTTGATTTTAGTGTTTTAAAGTAACAGCACTTATTCTAATGTTTAACGCCTCTTGGTTGTAACACCACTTGGATCTAGTATCCCAAGGTAACACCACTTAATCCGTGTATCCCGAAGTTACCCTATTTAATCGGTGTACCCCGCGGTAAAACTACTTAATCCGTGTATCCCGGTAACACTACTTAATCCGTGTATCCCGGTAACACCACTTAATACTTGTATCCCGTGGTAACACCACTTAATCCGTGTATCCCGAGGTAACACCACTTAATCCGTGTATCCCGGTAACACTACTTAATCCGTGTATCCCGAGGTAACACCACTTAATCCGTGTATCCCGGTAACACTACTTAATCCGTGTATCCCGAGGTAACACCACTTAATACTTGTATCCCGGTAACACCACTTAATCCGTGTATCCCGAAGTTACCCTACTTAATCCGTGTACCCCGCGGTAAAACCACTTAATACTTGTATCCCGGTAACACCACTTAATACTTGTATCCCGGAGTATCCCGAAGTGACACCACTTGGTTCTTGTATCACAAAGTAACACCACTTGGTTCTTGTATCCCGAAGTGACACCACTTGGTTCTTGTATCCCGGTAACATCACTTAATCCGTGTATCTCGAGGTTACACCATCTAATCCTTGTATCCCGAGGTAACACCACTTAATCCTTGTTTCCCAAGGCAACACCACTTAATCCCTGTATCCCGCGTTAACACCACTTAATCCTTGTATCCCGGTAACACCACTTAATACTTGTATCCCTAGGTAACACCACTTAATCCTTGTATCCTGGTAACACCACTTAATCTTTGTATCCCGGTAACACTACTTAATCCTTGTATCCCGAGGTAACACCACTTAATCCTTGTATCCCGGTAACATCACTTAATCCGTGTATCTCGAAGTTACACCACCTAATCCTTGAATTCCGAGGTAACACCACTTAATCCGTGTATCTCGGTAACACCATTTAATACTTGTATCGCGAGGTAACACTACTTAGTCAAATCAAAGATTTGGCACTGCTCAGGCTAGAATAGAAAAGCCGCATTGAGATTGAATCTTCTATCTATTACAGCATTAGTCTGTGTGTTTGTTGGCCCGTCTATCTGTTTAATTGTTTCTATATGAATATATCTCTGAAACTATCCCTGAAACTATCTCTGAAACAGTGTCTGAAACTGTCTCTGCATCTGTCTCTGCATCTGTCTCTGCAACTGTCTCTGCATCTGTCTATGAAACTGTCTCTGCATCTGTCTATGAAACTGTCTCAGCTGTCACCCTAAGCGTACAGAACTAGGACCTCTCATCTTTCACCCCAAACTGCGAGCGGGAAAGACGAAGATCTGTTGCTCCGTGCCCTGTCATCTCCCTGCTAATGCGGCCATGTTTGTTTGAACTGTTTGAAGAATACTTCCAACCCTAGAATGCGGATGCTACAAAGAAACTGCGGACATGGAGGCGCGCATGTGAAAAACGCGCTTTTTGACACGCACAATGTTCAACTCACTTCTATTTCACGTGAAAAAAGTCAAGAGTACTTTAATGTAATTAAATAGTTATAGGTGTATATCTTGAAAAAACTGTCTGGTTACCTTACACGCCCGAAAAATGAACTTTGTACTGATTTTTTTCCACAAGAAATGGCCTCTCAAATAACCCATACATTTATGAGACAGGATGTTGATCGAAGGTCATTATGTTTGAAACTCTAAACCAAATGAGTGTAGGGTGTGTGTGTAGGGTGTTTGTGTAGGGTGTGTGTAAGCTGTTGTTAGTTGTTACACACTTGTTGAGTCTGAAATTATTGTGCTTATAAAGTTTAATCTTATCTTTTGCTATCATATGTTAATCTTTATACATTTTTCTTAAATCAAAGCGATAATTCAAGAGTTGGAAAGTGACATGGTACCAGACTGACATGCGATGCTTCTTAGCCAAAGAACTTTTATAAGATGTTCAAAATCAAATGAGAACTTTAAGCATCATAGACACTTAGATAGCAAAAAAACTCACAAATATTTTACGCTCAATCACATGACCATGGAGATCAGTAAACAAACCATCGCGCGACAAGATCCCCGCCGGAAGTATTGAGATCCAAACGTGTTTTCGCAGACACCAATTCCATCTGGTTTCAGTTACCCCCCCTCCCCCCCCAATCACATGACCATGGAGATCAGTAAACAAACCATCGCGCGACAAGATCCCCACCGGAAGTATTGAGATCAAAACGTGTTTTCGCAGACACCAATTCCATCTGGTTTCAGTTACCCCCCCTCCCCCCCATAGTTCTAGAGGTAAGAGGTTTAGGTGCGAGATAGTTCTAGAGGTAAGAGGTAGATCGGTCGGCTCTCAATCGTGAGGTACAGTGTTCGATCTCACAATTGGGCTAATTCATTTGCCGCATCAAAAGATTTCGCCCTCAAGATGGTGTCTCGGTGTCAGTATAAGGTACCTTGATACCCAACGCCTTAAAACTGATCATCTGACCGGGAGACACCAACAGTCAAAATGATGTATTGGTTTTCAGAATTTATTCGCGTTGATCTTACTGTTTTACTGAGTTTGATCTATTTCTATGTAAACAAAGAATAAAATCGTACACCAGTAGCATTTTAACATAAGATATTAAAGGAAAAGGTCAGAAATAGCGTGATTTAGGAGAGTAATCAAAACACAGATTGTTTTATCAATTCATTTTGATTAGGAAATTAAACGGTATACATACGCTTTGATGTTAAGAACATTTGCATAGAGTAACATTTCTCAAAGAAATACTATTCATAAAACCACCAAAATTACTGCATTTGTTGCTATTTGTTTCGTTACCGTTGGCGGTGTGAAAATAACGTTTTTAGCCATTCCAGCACAATGCAGTATCTATATTCTTACCATTTTTAAATATTCATGATCAGTACAGGTTTCCAAAGTCATTCAATTTCTTGAATTAAAAAAAAAACATCTCAACAATACAACGGCAACAATAACAAAAATAACAAAAAAGAAAGATCTTGTCTTTCAAAAACCATGCGGATTTAAGGGTGAAACGCAACGAAAAATTAACGTTGCCTTGGCAACATGAAGGCATCATTCGGGGTTCAAATACAACGCCGGGGAATGTATTTATGCACGGTTTTCTTGTTACGGATGCTTTATGCTGCAGGCGGCAAAACCTAGTTCCTAACTAAAAATTTGTGGATTTAAAATAAACAGATCAAAACAGCTACAAAGTAAGAAAAGAAAATATTCCTTTCATAAAAAAGATGAAAAAAAAACGTGGGTAAATAAAATGAAGGTTTTTTTTAAAAAACTTGCTATGTTGGCAAAATCCATGCAAATTCTAAATCTGACAGAGTGAGACATAAGAATCAATGATCAAAATGTAAACTCTAGCGTTTTTCTTTTAAGTAAACCGTTAGCGTCACGAAGTGGACGTTTATTTTGGTACAAGGAAGTTCACGCTGCCCTAAAAACGACACCCGCAGATGCAGGGACTGTTTTTTTATTATTATTTTTTTCAAACTTTCTTTCTTTAAAAAAATTAAAAAAAAAAACAGTACATGCCTTGTGGTGTGGGACATCGTAGTAAAACCGCAGACGATGAGTAAGGGATAGTCGTCCAATCACGGATGAGCCCTAATCTTAGTGTCTTCCGCCAGCCAGCGATCACAAGCCTATGGGATCCTTACCACCTTACCGTGTGTCTGTCACTCTGTCTGTCTGTCTGTCTGTCTGTCTGTCTGTCTGTCTGTCTGTCTGTCTGTCTGTCTGTCTGTCTGTCTGTCTGTCTGTCTGTCTGTCTGTCTGTCTGTCTGTCTGTCTGTCTGTCTGTAATAATAATAATAATAATAATAATAATAATAACAATAATAATAATAATAATATTGTGAGCATTTGAGGAGCAATAATACACACAGAAGATCAAAATCCGACTAAAAGAGACAATGCTCTAAAATGTGTAATTCAGAAAGTGTTCCAAATAAAGGTTTTATAAAAAATGTGTGATCTTGTGGGAAAAAAACCAAAATAATATCTATTTAACTTCTAAAGGGCACAAAAAATATAAATGCATATTAATGAATAGAATTAGCGATTTGTTTTTCTGTTTTGTACACATTATTATTCCGACTGGAATTTAGTTTTGTATTCCGCTGCTATTGTTTACAATCCATCTAAGTAATAACAAAGTGCTAAGTTTCTCTCAATATTTACTTATAATGGCTTTTAGTTTCAATTTCTTCATACAGTACACACACAAAAAAATTGCAATAACAAAAGCATTTAATGGTTTCAATAAGTTGATCAAAGCTTACTGAACGGTACATTGTGGATCTAATGTTTTGCTCACGAATAATAATACCTCAACATCTTTCTGCTTTTGTTTCTTTTCTTTCATATTAACGACCTCTTTGACGTAACTTTGACCTGCCCTAGACCCTGGCCTATAATATACATGTATCGCAATATCAAAATATGTAAAACATAAGAAAAATGGGCTAGCAAACACAGCAACGAGACACCGATCTATATTTTAATCGTTGAACATAATAATTTTCTTCTTAATACGAAACTATTGACCTGTCTCGGAGTGTATCGAGTATAACTGACAGCCAGCGGAGCGGGCTGGGGTGTTGGCGGACAATCACAGAGCGGACGACCCACCCCAGGGGTCGCGTCCCAGTAGTGTGAAGTGTGACGTGTGACGTGTGACGTGTGACGTGTGACGTGTGAGCAGTGGACACCTGAGCCCCTGGACTCTAGGCCTATAGGCTGAGCGCGCGCTCACACTGGAATGTTGGAGGCCAGCCAGCCGGGAGAATAGCGATGACACAGCAAAGTCGACTTCAGCCCGGCCCCACCTGCTGCCAAGCCGGCTCTGCGCAAGTAATTATTACTCGACTGCTGTAATTATTACTCGACTGCTGTAATTTTTACTAATAATAACTAGATTTTGACATGTCACGTACTTAATAAGTCCATAGTCATTTACCTTTCGTCCTGCCATTTTAGCCTAGATCTAGAGATAGGCACTAATAGCGATCGGCGTAGGAATATCAGATTACCACATGTCATTGGACAAACCGGCGAGGGTGTGTCCTAAAGTACTGCGCACCATTGGTTGAAATGGGCACACCTCTCTAAGCCCACTGCAAGCCGTTTCTAGTTTTGAATAAAAGTAAAACATCATTAATTTACAGATGGTTCATATTCTGCGTAGTTTATTCTCAGCTCGTATTAATTTGATATCGAATATGAGCTACAAAAGTTCTCTCTTCTTGACATCGATTTCAATTTTGTTAATTACAATAACATATTAAATGTCAACAAAATTGCTTAGTTGTATGTTTTGGGTTGTTTTTTTCGTTACTACGTGTCAGATTGAGGTTTCTAGTCCAAAGTTTACGCCAATGTGGGATTGTGCTGAATTTGGGCTACACATTGTTCGATGTCAATATTGAACAATGCTATGAAATAAAAATAAATAAAATAAGTTGCTTCACCAAGGCAAGTGTTGGGACGGCTTATATTAAGTCACCTTTCTAAAACTTAAAAAAAATACCGATATCAACAAAGGTGTTTTTTATAATAGGGCATACAGCATCAATATAATATATTTGTGGTACGTTATCAAAACACCACATCCGCCGCAGGTAGCACCAAACCGTGTGGTAACCCGGAGTGGAGGGTTGTACTGTTTGTCAATAAAACAGCGCCTGACGCATCGTGGCAAGTGGAACTGGTCATTCTCTACATCATCGCATTAAACAATAGGGACCATTAGGAGGAGATAGGGATCTTCCATGAAGTTTCCTTTTCCACACAAATTACTGGGCTGTGTTTACGAATCAAAACGACACAGACTTTTGAAAACTGTCACGAATTTCTTACGTTATGTAAAAAAACAAAAGAAAAACAAAGAACTGCCTGCGTATTTCCCAGGGAGTAGCCCAACCACTGTGCCAAAACAAACCCCGTACTTTAATGGAATTAAATAGTTATAGGTGTATAGCTTGATAAAACTGTCTGGTTACTTTACACGCCCTCAAAATGAACTGATTTTTAAAAAAAGAAATGGCCTCTCAAATAACCCAGACATTAATGAGGCAGGATGTTGATCGAAGATCAAAATGTTGAAACTCTAAACCAAATACATATCGCGTTTTAATTATTGTTGGTATCATTGCTGTCACTGCCACCATATGCGCATTGCGTTTTCATTCTGAATATAGGATGAGACATGGCAGGAATTGGTGTAGAGTAAAATGAAGACCATTAAAAAAAAACAGCAACAACAAACGCTGTCTAACTTTGATGCGGCTGTGATGGTGCTCCCCGCCATGGGCGAGTTGGGTGAGAGCCCACTGTATCTGTGCAGCACGGGCTGGGGAGCTGAGGATCTTCAACCAGTGCGATCGTGAGGTGCGGGCAACCTACCTGTAACGTGGATTGTTGGGGGGATTCACAGTCTCTGTTGTAGAGCCTAGCTATCAGTTATAAAATTATATATTGTAACGGGGATTCAGACAATCATCCAACATCCACTGGCTCAGCACAAATAATAAAGTCACTCCGTAACTGTAACACAACAGCTTCTAATAATAGTAACAAATGCGCTCAGACTCTCCGACTGACTGACTACTACTCACTGATAACTCTCTTCAGCTCACCCGGACAAGCCTTTTATACCGATTTGTAACCCAGAAGATTCGAGTTGTTTACGATATTTCTAGAACATAGTAGAACAGACGAGACTACAAGGGACATTACTCCAGTTGACTAGAGGCATTAGATTGTAAAAAACCGACACTGAAAAACAAGTTGTTCACCGATTGACAGATTTCTCGAATGTTCTTCACAACCGGGGCAGACAAGGTTGGAGAACAAACTAACAATGCATATACTAGATCTAGATCTTTCTCCAGTCTTTTCGTCTTCCTTCTAGCCATCTCTATTTCTATAGCTGTTATCAAACTAACAACCAAAAACATGTCACACTACCACACACACTCTGTGTGATTAGCACAATGTACAGGACCCGAACTCGTACGCTCAGTCACAAGGCATCGAGCCATTGAGATCTCGTGGCTTCTGTGACCTTAAACCTCACTGATAACGCCTCTGGCATCATCATCTCTTATAGGTGGCTGATCTCATACTGTTTCTTTGTATTTTAATTTATGCTATCCGCGTGTGTTTTATTCTAGCCAGAATCCAGAGCTGCCGTAACGTGGTCCGATGCGTTGCACCATTTGTCTTCCTACAGCTTTCATCCCACGGGAAGGGCGAGGAAAAGCCTGAGCTCAGTATCAATTGATTTGTCCTATTTGTATGCTGTATGAAAGGTTTTTTAAACCAATAAACAATTTTGCCAGGTAGTCTCAAGTTACAGCCAGGTGTAGTTCAGTGTTGGCACAGTTTCCACTAGCGCGCTTGAGGCCGTCAAGTGACAGCTTGTAACTTGTTTATCTCTTACATTATTTACCTCTCAGTGGGATACTTGAAACAACAAAGAACGTATTTAACAAAATTAAACATATTAATTGTTCTTTGTAGATCCGTATACTAGTATTCAAACCCCCAATCGCCTTTTTATAAGCTTGACATGATTTTAGAATCGCACTTGGTCACGCGATTTGGTTGACAGTCTTCACAGAAACAACGAGTCGCTGGTTATGTTGATTGAACAATGTTGAGCCACCCTGAAGAGCATTATTGTAAATTAAGAACGCAGCCTTCGATTCAAAGTAAAGCTCACATGCATGACAATAAGTCTGGCTAAGGAAAGAGCGCCCGGTAGTCCCACCTGTCCAGTCGGAAGCCTTGCCAAGACCAGCACAAGGCACAAAGACGCTCAGAGAGCCCTGCGGGTAGTGCTGCACACTGACGCCTCGCCTCCATAGAGGAATGTTGTGAAGATTAGGATATCGACACCTTACTCGAACCAAACAGTTCTGAACCATGCATGTCAGATGTCAGATCGACCAATGAGAAGTTTTCTGCTGCTGCCGTCGTGTTCGCGCTGTATTCTTTTTGTGCATTGCACAAATCATAATTGTCGATTTCTTTTGGGCAGCAAGACTTCCATTTTTTTAAACAGAGCTCCATTTCAAGTTGGTATACTATCTAAACCAGCTCCCACAGCATTTATACCTGGTTGCTTCCAACCATATATATGCCTTTCCCTTCTCCTCACCCTCTTTCACTCTGGTCATCCATCTCGGATTCAATTCCAACGCCACCACTACCTGCGCGGGGGGACACAAGCTTAATAGTAATAACTTATATCTCATTGTGGTATCAATCATCACTGATTGATATCTTGGTATGGTATCTGTGATTTCTGATTCGCATCATTGTGTGTTAATTGTGAATTCTGATTCGCATCTTTGTGTGTTAATTGTGATTTCTGATTCGCATCTTTGTGTGTTAATTGTGATTTCTGATTCGCATCTTTGTGTGTTAACTGTGATTTCTGATTCGCATCATTGTGTGTTAATTGTGATTTCTGATTCGCATCTTTGTGTGTTATATGTGATTTCTGATTCGCATCATTGTGTGTTAATTGTGATTTCTGATTCGCATGTGTGCTATCGGTGACCACAAGAGAGAAACGGATCTGACTTACAGGCTCATGCCATAACGATGGAAGTAAAAGTGGATGCGAAAGTTCTCTCTATAGAGCGAGCGAGTGTGTGTGTGTGTGAGAGAGAGAGAGAATGACAGAGAGAAAGAGAGAGAGAGAGAGAGAGAGAGAGAGGGGGGGGGGAGAGGGAGACGCCGGTAACATTTATAACGATGGGTGGTCGACTTAAGCACAATTTAGCATACGAAGAAATGTGAAACCAACCCTGCTTCAAAAGTGAATCACTCTCATACGTTGGCTTTCTCATTCTTGACATTGCTTAGAGGCTATACATATAGCTGGGTGTAGATACTACTTATACTGTAATGTTTCCTTAATCGAAGGTAGCATAAGGATCGAGAATTATATCTAATCCAAAATGCATTCTATATCGCATAGTGTTTATGTTGCAAGGTTCTCAATCAAGTTCATATTTCTTCTCCAAAATGACTCATTTTTCCAATATTGATTTTAGTGAGACCAATCTTAACTACTCATTGTTTTCCATTAGTAATGCTACCTTTTTAGGGATGTAGCTGAGACTTCAGAATTTATGGACGCCATGGCAGTTATGAGCAAGCGCAGTGCTATTATGATGAGTAAATAGCAAGAATAAATTGTTTGTAGAAAACTATCCCGACCTCTATTAGACTAAGTCATACTGTAACTCTTAGTTATATATACCAACAACGACTAAAGGTATCAGCCTCAAAAAGACTGAAAGTTGATATACCGTTCTAGTCCTCTTAGCGCTAGGCTGCGACATTCCATCTATATATGGCACGCCATTAGTAATCTATCAGATATTTCCCCATCGCTATGGCTGCTTTCCCTGTATGCCATTCTTACAGAAGTCACACTTGTCCAATCGGCGCAAGAGTAAAACAACCCACGCCCAGCAAGAGTCAAACCTGATAGAAAGAGAGAAAGAGAGCGAGAGAGAGAGAGAGAGGGAGAGAGAGAGAAAGAGAGAGAGGGGGGAAGAGAGAGAGAGGGAGAGAACGATAGAAAGAGAGAGAGAAAGAGAGAGAGAAGAGGGAGAGAAAGATAGAAAGAGAGAGAGAGAAAGAGAGAGAGAAGAGGGAGAGAAATATAGAAAGACAGAGAGAAGAGGGAGAGAAAGATAAAAAGAGAGAGAGAAAAAGAGAGAGAGAAGAGGGAGAGAAAGAGAGAAAGAGAGAGAGAAAGAGAGAGAGAGGGAGAGAGAAAGAGATAGAGGGAGAAAAAGATAGAAAGAGAGAGAGAGAGAGAGAGAGAGAGAGAGAGAGAGAGAGAGAGAAAGAGAGAGAGAGGGAGAGGGGGAGGGGACGGGGCGGTTGCGTTGGTTTTCAGAGTGTGCACTGATTTATTGCGTTGGTTTTGACTCAACGGAATCCCAACGAGTACAGACAAGCGGTGAAATGAAGAGCATTTTTTTTTAAATGGACGTCGCCTACAACAGTATTCCATAAAATGAAGTCAGCGGAACTCAGCGGCACAATGACTTAAAGGTTGATCAAAATGTGTTGCAATATGTTACAATGGTCTTTCGAAGTTCAAGTAACATTATTAATAAAAACCCTGTTTGCGGGTTAAGAGTACAGCTCCAAAATATCTTGATCTAAATCAATACTGGACAATCTATCTGGATGTATAGTGGATCCCAGTAACAGTAAATTAACAGCGTAACCTGTGGCAATATGTTACAACACAAGCATAAAGCGATACAGCGTAAGCACAATGTGTAAACGTTTCTCTCCCTACAGAAAAACATTATTCACCCGTCTATCGCGCTTTGCTCTTATATACACAAGACACAGATTTAGAATTCTCTAGACCTTTTAGCTCCTTCGAAAACATTCGAAAACAATCCTGATTCACATACTCATTACCATTAATCACTCCCTCTCTTCCAAGCCAATAGACGGATTTTCTATATCTCTGTCTCGGCTATCTCGTTCTCACTCTCTCTCTCTCTCACTCGCTATCTCTCTCTCTCTGTCTCTCTCTCACTCTCTCTCTCACTCTCTCTCTCACTCTCTCTCTCACTCGCTCTCTCTCTCCCTCTCTCTCTCCCTCTCTCTCTCCCTCTCTCTCTCTCTCTCTCTCTCTCTCTTTCTGTTTTACACCCAGTCTCCCGTGTTGTATTTTAACTGTTGGGCGGCCTAGAACGCAACACTCGCCTTCATTAAATCTAATTAAGTGGATTTGAACCAAACTTGACGCCCACACCAGGTGGAGCCTGCCCAGAACAGAACACTGTTCGAACGCTCGAGGTCATTGTGATAGATTTTCCCTGACGTCTTACCATAAAGTAATTACCCCACCAGACAGCTAATCCACTCTGGGTGATAAAATAAACAGGAAAAGAGTAGAAAATAACATGCACGTTATGTTACGGAATGTAAAAAAAAACACTTAGGGAAAAAGTAGTATTGGTAGAAGCATTATTGTAGTGGTGGCAGCAGCAGCAGCAGTAGCACCAGTAGTAGATAGTAGTAGTAGTAGTAGTAGTTGGTTGTTGTTGCTGTAGTTGTTGTTATTGTGTTTTTTTATAGGTGTAGTAGTAGTGTGAATATTAAGAGAACTATGCTTGAGCAAATTTGTATCTGCTTTGACTACGTTAATATTAATTAATTTCCGGTGAAATGCACGGAGGATGTTAATTTTTTTTTTCCTCGTTCCAAGAGGAATATTTGTAAATTATTACAATTATTTCCAAAAAAAAACAACAACAACACACCAGTACGGTTGTGATAAGGCTATTTCAAAATATCTAATTAAAATCTCTAGAAAATTATAATGTGAAGCAACAGATAAAATTTGACTATATCGGTTACAACTAATTAGGCTAGTAATGAGGATGAATGACTAATAGCTACATCTAAATGCTATAAAACGGTATAAAAAGATAACTTATTTAATGAGGTAAATGTAACTTTTATTCTCTTTCCTTCCCCCCACCCTGCCCTCACTCTCTCTCTCTCTCTCTCTCTCTCTCTCTCTCTCTCTCTCTCTCTCTCTCTCTCTCTCTCTCTCTCTCTCTCTATCTATCTATCTATCTATTCGTCTGTCCACAATATATATATTATTTGCTTTTACATAATATCATAGGGTTATTATTACTATACCCTTTTTAAATAATTAAAATTGCACACAAGTTGCCTTAAGACAATGTCAATGGTATTCAACATAAAAATGCTATATTGAACATCGCCCATTATCGTTCACAAAATGCGTGCGGACAAAACAGTATGTCGGTGGAAAAAGGCAGTATGTCGGTGGAAAAAGGCAGTATGTCGGTGGGAAAAGGCAGTATGTCGGTGGAAAAAAGGCAGTATGTCGGTGGAAAAAGGCAGTATGTCGGTGGGAAAAGGCACTTACGCCTTTTGTCCATGTTAATAATTTTATACCTTAATTTTTGTTTGTGGGTAATGATAAGTGAACGCAGAAATGATCTAAGGGCAACAGAAACCTCACAGCACCTACCCAGTTTGATCACAGAGGTTGCTATGTGCTTTGAGCGTTTCAAAGGTGACAACGCGTAACTTTTTGCCATTTTTTCTATCGTTTTCATGTTCTTTACAACTTTAAGTACTACTAGTGGGTTATATGTTTTAATACTTGATTTTGTGTTCACTTGTTCACTGCTTGTCATCCATGGCCAGAGTCAGATCGGTGTTACCGGTACCACTGCCCCGGCCAATCCCACTGCGGTGCTATTTTTGTAGGCTACGTACTAGAAGGAACCAGGAGGGCCTAGTGGAGACTCGAACTCAAGCCTCCTGATTAAAAGTCAAGAGATCTATTGACTTAGCGCCCCTTGTTTTTTTTCCGACAAAAGAAAATAAAATCAAAACTATCTCATAGTTTTTAAACTGTATCAAACCCTATGTGTATTTTACCAAGCTTTGAATATACTTTTTTCTCAAATCTTTTCCCACGGCCATTAGCATTCACACACGTGAGGCCGTGAGGACGGCAAGAGTTTGTTTATGTGCTCTGAATAGTTCCTGATCAGTTTGAAAAGGGACTACAATCTCTATCCAGGCTGCCTCAAGCTTCTGTGACAGTGAAGGCTGGCCAGGGTGGACGCGCGAGTCCGACATGAGCACGGAGCCAGTAGCGTTCTCGCCATGACGGGTGCCGTGCAGAAAAACAACACGCTAGGCAAGCGGACCCGCAACGGTATCCAATAATAGCGTTATCCCGGACTAACGGAACGAAATAATGAGCGAATAGAAAAGCCCAGTTTCTCAGGGGCATGATAATGTGATCCGTTCTGTCCGTGTGTTCGCAGGACCTGTAATGTGATCCGTTCTGTCCGTGTGTTCGCAGGACCTGTAATGTGATCCGTGCTGTCCGTGTGTTCGCAGGGCCTGTAATGTGAGCCCAGGCCGGCCCGGGGCGGCGCCCACACATGGCCGTCAGAGAAGGACCTGGCCGAGACTCCAGCAGGCGGAAGTGAGAAGCCTCCCTGCGCGACATCTTAACCTGCACCAGCATTGGCAGACTGTCACGTGGTCTCCCACAGGCTACCGCTACTATGGAATGCTTGGTTGCTGTTGTTGTTGTTTTTTGTAATTCGTTGTTCTGATACACTGAGTTACATGATAATAGCTTACTGTTTTTCTCTCATGACTGCAACGCGACACACAGACAAAACGTCACTGCTCGCGCTATAAGGAAGGCTAGAGAAGCTCATGAGTTCAACAAGTTTGCCTGTCAGGCGGCATGAAGGACTTAGAAATGACTCAAACTTAATATTTGGTTTTTGATTGCATCCTTTGTCATCTCAAAACGGTTTTAAAGCTAAACAATCTCATACAGATTTATTTTTGACACGAAGGCTTTACGACTTCTATGCTATTCTTGGAAGTGTTCAGATAATTTCTAAACAGATACACTTCAAAGTAAAAAACTGAGCAGAATTTTTTTCCCACGTCCATTCAAGGGCAATAATACTTAACTCCCAGATATACCTGGAGATAATATCAGAGGTCCCTTTTCCTGGCGTAACCCCCCCCGGGCGGACAACATATTGAAGCAAGCGGCACCGGGAATGTAGCGTTCTCTCTATGTCCAGTAGGTACAACGGTGGCTTAAATTAAGACCCTCGACTAAGAGAAGGTTGTAGTAGTATTGTTTTAAAGCGCAAGGTAACAACTCACCCTCCTATATAAAAGACCTTATCTCCCCATACAATCCTGGGCGTCAGTTGCGATCTGAAAACAAAAATCATTTGCACACTCCTAGGACCAATCTTGTATCATATGGAGATCGATCCTTTTCCAAAGCTGGCCCTACTGTTTTGAACTCTCTACCCCTTCGATAAGATCAATCTCTAGTGAGTCCCTACTTTGACTACGTTAATATTAATTAATGTTCGGTGATTTGCGAAATGCACGGAGAATGTAATATTTTTTTTTCTTGTTCCAAGAGGAATATTAATTTTGTAAATTATTACAATTATTTCCGAAAAAACACCAGTACCGTTTATCTATCTATCTAGTTTTTGATTGCATCCTTTGTCATCTCAAAACAGTTTTAAAGCTAAACAATCTCATACAGATTTATTTTTGACACGAAGGCTTTACAACTTTTACGCTATTCTTGGAAGTGTTCAAATAATTTCTCAACAGATACACTTAAATTAAAAGTAAACTAAGCAGAATTTTTCCCCACGCCCATTAGTAAACAAGGGCAATAATACTTAACTCCCAGATATACCTGGAGATCGATAATATCCGAGGTCCCTTTTCCTGGCGTGACCCCCCCGGGGCGGACAACATATTGAAGCGGCACCGGCGTTCTCTCTATGTCCAGTAGGTACAACGGTGGCTTAAATTAAGACCCTCGATTAAGAGAAGGTTGTAGTAGTATTGTTTTAAATCGCAAGGTATCAACTCATCCTCCTATACAAAAGAACTTATCTCCCCATACAATCCTGGGCGTCAGTTACGATCTGAAAACAAAAATCTTTTGCACACTCCTAGGACCAATCTTGTATCAGGAGGAGATTGATCCTTTTCCAAAGCTGGTCCTACTGTTTTGAACTCTCTACCCCTTCGATAAGATCAATCCCTAGTGAGTCCCTTTTTAGAAAACATTTAAAAACATTTCTTTTTCAAAAATATCTGTCAAGTTAGAATTACTACCCAAACACCACGATCGCATTAGCTAATGTGTTGTTTATTGTATGCTCCTATGTATTCCAATTATCACCTGCCTATTGCATTGTGTATAATTTATGTTCAAGATGTAGGTTTTTTATATGTTTTTATCTTGAAAAATGTAAAGAGCTTTGATAATCGGTGGAAAGCGCTATATAAGTAAAATTATTATATTATTATTTATTAGTAGTAAATACCATCCTTAGTGCGGTACCTACGCTTAAAAAATGTTTTTCTTACTAGCCTAGCTCTAGTTGTAATGCAATCTTTTGAACTATAAAGAACCTCGAGGAAAACAAAATCATTAAAAAGATTGTGAGCAGAGGATGTGAGATCCCCGCCTGTGATAATCCGCCAGTTTCAACACTTCCGGTAGCCGGACTCGTCAGCGCGCCTGCGCTGTAAGCCCTTCATTCAGCGGAAGTGTTATCTAGCAGGAGAGAGAGAGAGAGAGAGAGAGAGAGAGAGAGAGAGAGAGAGAGAGAGAGAGAGAGAGAGAGAGAGAGAGAGAGAGAGAGAGAGAGAGAGAGAGAGAGAGAGAGAGAGAGGGTATTGTGGAATCTCCAGCTTCTCTTGTCTAGATCTAGCAGTGTATGGCGATTCCATCCATACATCTAGAGCTCTACGTAGCAGCTCTCAATCCAATTCTTTATCTATTGGTAAAATATGCTTGAAACTTCTGTCTTCATTTCACAATTCTGTCGGTGAAAAAAATAGGTTTTGATTTTCCTTTTTAAATACTATATATTCATTATATCCCCATCCTCAAACCAAAGGCATGCAACAATTATTTTGTGTGTGACAAGTCAATGCTTTTTTTTTGGTGGATTTGAACACCGTCCATTAATATAAAAGGTTTCTACTTTTTTTTTGTCCCTTTCATTAGGTTTACAAGGCATCAGAAGCTAAGCATTATTATTGATTAGGAACACCACCTCGGCTGTTCTTCCTTCTCTAAAAATCCACCCTCGATCAAGACATTATTTTCAAACTATAATCTTATTATAATGGAGCTAAGCCCCCCAAACCGGGTCACTATAATATTATGCTCAAACACGAAGAAGTCATTAGTGTCCAAATTTGGTGTGGTGATTAGTACTTATAAAACGCTGACGGTGGTCAGGATGAAAAATAAAATGATACTTGTTTAATTAGTAATATGATAAAAAATACTTGATAATATAATTGGTAGTTGATATTGAGGTCACACCCCATCACCGTTCGAAGAACGGCTATAACTGGTAGTTATTATTGAAAAACATAAAAACTATGCTGCAGCTCTGAGCGTGATAATTGAACAGGTCATTGAAAAGTAGGTAGGAGATTCTGTGCCCGCAGGACTGATAGAAAATGATCAGCACCCAAACTCTGGAGGAGAAATAAAATCCTTTGTTATTTGGTGTGACATGGACCATCTAGTTTAAGATATAAGTGAAACCAAGGCAACATTCATTGCTTTTCGTACACAATGAAAGAAATCGGAAAGTATAATAAATAAAGGAAAATAAATAAAACAGGTGGATACTTTGTAATGCCTTATTCAATACAATTAACGTACATGCAAATGTAACACATTAAAACAAAACTAAAAACCAGTTATGTAGTGCTTGGGGTGTATCAGATCTGTCCAAATCATTTCAAATCTTCTTCAAATTTCCTGTTCTTCAATGGTCAGCAGTGTCTAAGCTTTTGCTCTTGTCTGTTGGGAGGCAAAACTTAGGTATCGACTGTTGGGTTAAAAGTATATTACAATACAAGGCAAGATTAACTAATATCATTTAGAGAGGAAGAGTAGTAGTAGGTACTCGACTGGACGACATTGGCAGACTTTCTTGTAACAGACGAACGGCACACAAGATGCGAGACTTATCGATAGACGCCACACATCCCTTACACACCATCACGGTGACTACTGGGTTTTATATATGCGTTACTTCTATCTATTATTATATTGGTGTTTTTATCAGTGTGGTTCGGATCTATCCCTAACTATGATGTTCACCACTCAATTTAAAAAGCACATGGGTCCTCCCGCACCGAAGACTTTGTTCTCTAGTTTCTACGGTGCTACGGTGAGTTTCTACAACCGCTTTTTTTTTTTGACAGATTAGTCTCTGAAATGAATGTACATATACTATGTACAGCTTAGGATCAGTTTGAGATCAAGACCTGTTTGTAATGGGTTTGACTTTAAATTCTGAACTTAGAGTGTTTATCTCTATCTCTCTTCGCGTTATACACAATGTACATATCTTTTCGTAAGATGTGCAAAATCTTATTTTTTAAAGTGTGCAAGTGTTCTTGGACACACAATTAGTGTTTATCGCATCTATCTTATATTATCTTATCTTGTCTATGGGCATTCGGTTTTAGTTTTTCCACGACCGGCCACTACTGTTTATCTTATCTTTTTATATAAAAAACAGTGTTGTGGCGACGCATCTCCAGATCTATGCAACTGTTCTCATTAAGTTCTGTGGATGAACGCTTCACGTTTTTTTTTAAATTTCATAGTTGTTGTTTTTTTTGTCTAGGTTAAACTGTTTAGTTGTTCATTTAATATCCCCATTGTTTTGCTTGTCATGCGCCACAAGACGCGGGGAGCTTGGAAGCTTTTCCCTGTTTACTTTGTGTCAAATGTTTGCCCATCGATCTCACCCTCCATTGCCTTTGCCCCCTCCAGGTGTTGTACAGTTTATCTTACTTCCTTCACCCATTATTTTCAAAATATCATCATCCGATCCACCTCCTCTATTCCTAGTGGTGTCTTAAGTTCGCTCACATCTATTTACCAAAACATCATTTATTTATGTATGTATATATTTTTTAACTGTCTATAAATCTGCCATCTGTCTATCTATCTATCTATCTATCTATCTATCTATCTATCTATCTATCTATCTATCTATCTATCTATCTATCTATCTATCTATCTATCTATCTATCTATCTATCTATCTATCTATCTATCTATCTATCTATCTATCTATCTATCTATCTATCTATCTATCTATCTATCTATCTATCTATCTATCTATCTATCTATCTATCTATCTATCTATTATTGTATTGTCCTACCTTGAGATTACGGCCATTTCTTGCGACACATGTGTTTCGAGCGGTTTTATCAACCGCTCTCTTCGGGCGTCTGGCGTAACTGGCGTTTAGTTGCATGAATCCCGCCTTTTTCTAGTTCTTGTCTTTTGAAGTTTTGGAGTATGTGTTTATAGCGGTGCGGGCAAGTTGTGTATAGCTCTCTTCTTTTGTTGAGGCTTGGTTTTAGCTTGAGGAATGAAGATTTAAAAATTTTCTGAAATGCATAGGTTGCATCGCTCGCTATCTATCTACCTATCTATCCATCTGTCTATCTATCTATTTATCTATCTATCCATCTACCTACCTAATTATCTACCAACGTTTCAAGCAATGCATCTGACCATTTCATTTACTTACCTTTCTTCTTAACTACTGAATAGTTGCTGTCTATATATCTGTAATACTTTAATCAGAATATAAATTTCCCCCGAACTATTCATGTATGTCCTGTTTGAGTTAAAAATGTCATGTGTTTATTAAGACATAAAAAGACATTTAATGCATATTTTGAGTTAGCTTATTTCTCTAAATAACCCTTTTAGATTGCCAAAAGCACTCTGAAAAAAAAGAAATAAACATAGAAAGAAAAATCCACGTGTATCCTTGAACATAGAATCAATTCCATAAATCTCTTCCGACTGAGTACATGGGTCAATCACAGTGGTTCTCACAGAGACTGAGTACATGGGTCAATCACAGTGGTTCTCACAGAGACTGAGTACATGGGTCAATCACAGTGGTTCTCACAGAGACTGAGTACATGGGTCAATCACAGTGGTTCTCACAGAGACTGAGTACAATGGTTCTCACAGAGACTGAGTACATGGGTCTCACAGAGACTGAGTACATGGGTCAATCACAATGGTTCTCACAGAGACTGAGTACATGAGTCAATCACTCACAGAGACTGAGTACATGAGTCAATCACAATGGTTCTCACAGAGACTGAGTACATGGGTCAATCACAATGGTTCTCACAGAGACTGAGTACATGGGTCAATCACAATGGTTCTCACAGAGACTGAGTACTTGGGTTAATCACAATGGTTCTCACAGAGACTGAATTCATGGATCAATCAAATCCTTGCGTAACCTGACCATAACGGAAAACAAAGACGATGGGTAAGTTTCTGGTATGATAACCAGTGTCCAATGATACATCTATCCCAGACTTACGAGGCCAATGTGTGATCAGAAAACCCAACGTCAAAGGGGTCCATTCATAATGATGGTCGAAACCGCAGAGCTTGCTATGAATTTCTCTCGGTGAGTTGAGTCCCAGACCTCGCCCCGCCCACGCTGGCAACTGGTCCCTGTCTGGGCGGGATCGACATTGCCAGGCAGGAAGGCCTCTGGGTTTAACGTATCGATCCTCGGCCAAAAACAACGAGCATAAACCGAACTTAGAAACAGAAATCTTTTTTTTGGACGCATTGCTCTCTTCTTTCTTTAAATTATGCAGGCATCGAATGAAAACAAACAATAGGGGGGTTTGTTCTGAATCAAGACCAAACGGTGTACTTGGGCAGTATAAGAGGAATTTGTTAGTATTTAGTTCTTTTTAAAGGAACCAGAAACAAAAATTATTATGAGAAGAATGTTTTTGTAAATATTCTATTTGTTTGCTTTTTTCTCGCCTTCTTTATTTGGTTATTTTTTAATTGTTTTTAATACCACGGTCACTATGGCAATGTTTGAAGCAGTATCATCTCCTATATTAGCAATGTTAAAATATTATTTTGAAGCAGTATCATCTCCTATATTGGCAATGTTTGTATATTTGAAGCAGTATCATCTCCTATATTGGCAATGTTTGTATATTTGAAGCAGTATCATCTCCTATATTGGCAATGTTTGTATATTTGAAGCAGTATCATCTCCTATATTGGCAATGTTTGTATATTTGAAGCAGTATCATCTCATATATTGGCAATGTTTGTGTATTTGAAGCAGTATCATCTCCTATATTCGCAATGCTTGTGTATATAAAGCAGTATCATCTCCTATATTGGCAATGTTTAAATGTATGAAGCAGTATCATTGATCTTTTACAATGGTAATGTAATGGCTCCTTATGTACCAAGTCGATTTTCACCCAGCTTTGCATTCTACTAGTTTACTTTCTTTCAAATAAATCAATCCCTAATGTTATCATTTCAGTGTGTGATGATTGCACCCAGAGTTGTACCGCCTCGTTTTTGAATGTCTTTTTCTTTATCTCAATCAGTTATTTTACGCCTGTCTATATGTCTGAATGTCTGTCTGTCTGTCTGTCTGTCTGTCTGTCTGTCTGTCTGTCTGTCTGTCTGTCTGTCTCTCTCTCATGGGTCAATCACAGTGGTTCTCACAGAGACTGAGTACATGGGTCAATCACAGTGGTTCTCACAGAGACTGAGTACATGAGTCAATCACAATGGTTCTCACAGAGACTGAGTACATGAGTCAATCACAATGGTTCTCACAGAGACTGAGTACATGGGTCAATCACAGTGGTTCTCACAGAGACTGAGTACATGGGTCAATCACAGTGGTTCTCACAGAGACTGAGTACATGGATCAATCACAATGGTTCTCACAGAGACTGAGTACATGGGTCAATCACAATGGTTCTCACAAAGACTGAGTACATGGGTCAATCACAATGGTTTCCACACAGAGACTGAGTACATGAGCCAATCACAATTGTTCTCACAGAGACTGAGTACATGGGTCAATGAAAGCCTTGCGTAACCTGGCCCATAACGGAAAACAAAGACGACGGGTAATGTTCTGGTGTGATAACCGGTGTCCAATGATACCTCTATCCCAGACTTATGTAGCCAATGTGTGTGTGTCCAGAAAATCCAACGTTAAATGGGTCCATTCGTTATTATGGTGGAAACCGCAGAGCTTTTAATGTTATATATTTCTCTCGGTGAGTTGAGTTCCAGACCTCGCCCCGCCCACGCTGGCTACTGGTCTCTGTCTGGGCGGGAGCGATACTGCCAGGAAGGAAGGTCTCTACATTAAACGTATCGATCCACGGCCAAAAACAACGAGCATAAACCAAACTTAGACACAGAAATCTTTTTTTGGACGCATTGCTCTCTTCTTTTTTTAAACTATGCATGCCTTGAATGAAAACAAACAATAGGGGGGTTTGTTCTGAATTAATACCAAACGGTGTACTGGGGTAGGATAAGAGGAATTTGTTAGGTTTTGTTTCTTTGTAAAGGGACCAGAAACAAACATAATTATGAGAATAATATTCTTGTAGTTATTCTATTTCTTTGTTATTTTCTTGTCTTTTTTATTTGGTTATTTTTTAATTGTTTTTAATACCACGGTCACTATGGCAATGTTTATATATTTGAAGCAGTATCATCTCCTATATTGGCAATGTTTGTGTATATGAAGCAGTATCATCTCCTATATTGGCAAAGTTTGTATATTTGAAGCAGTATCATCTCCTATATTGGCAATGTTTGTTTATTAGAAGCAATATCATTGATCTTCTACAATGGTAATGTATTGAGTCCGTATGTACCAAGTCGATTTTCATCCAGCTTTGCATTCTACTAGTTTACTTTCTTTCAAATAAATCAATCCCTAATGTTATCATTTCATTGAGTGATGATGGCACCGAGAGGTGTACCGCCTCGTTTTTGAATGTCTTTTTCTTTATCTCAATCACTTATTTTACGCCTTTCTATATGTCTGCATGTCTGTCTGTCTGTCTGTCTGTCTGTCTGTCTCTCTCTCTCTCTCTTTCTCTCTCTCTCTCTCTCTCTCTCTCTTCTCTCTCTGTCCGTCTGCTCTCTGTCTCTTGTCTATATGTCTGCATGCCTGTCATTTTGCCTGTCAGTCTGTCTGTCTCTCTCTGTCCGTCTGCCCGTGTCTGTTTCTCTAGCACCGTCTCTCCGTCTGCGTATTTGTTATATTCAATATCATCATTGTCGCATGATAACATTGTTAAAAGGAAACTTTTTATCACACCAGCACAGTAGCATTATGCTTAGTGGAGAGCGACGCTAGAAACATGCAGTGAACTAGTGATTCTACAGGGTCCACTCAATCAACGTTGTTTCCTAGCAGCGCCAGACCAAGTCAGATTACTCTCTCTCTCTCTATCTCTCTCTCACGCTCTCTATCTCTCTCTCACGCTCTCTATCTCTCTCTCTCTCTCTCTCTCTCTCTCTCTCTCTCTCTCTCTCTNNTCTCTCTCTCTCTCTCTCTCTCCTCTCGGTCCGCGGTTGTGTCTGTGGTTGTGTCCACTGGTAGGGCCCTGAGACCCTCATTACCAAGGCGTTGTGTTAATTTACTCCCCGGAACTGCCGCGCGTTAATTGGGACGGCGCTTTGAGGATAACAGACGCTGGGGTGTGACTGGTTGCCCGCTAGAATACAATGTGGAAGCGTGTGGCCCTGGTGGGAGAGCATCAGTTTGCGATGCAAGAGGTCCATGGTTCAATACCCGCTTTGACTACCGCGTTCTTTTTCTACTGGTTGAGTCAGTTTCATTCTAGTGTGAGCAATCTAGTTGCTGAGGGCGAACGTCAAAAAGCGAGCGCCTACCTTCACACATCCATGAGTGTTGCTACTTGTCTACCGACTCGCCCACGTACACGTTCCACCATCACTAGCCTTGTTCTTTGCCCACATGACTTGCGTCGCGCGTGGCACAGTGCGCTTCAATATCGACCAATCCCAGTGCAAACATAATTACATGCACATTATCATAAAGATTGCACATGGAATGGAAATCATTCTGCAAATGGATTAATCATGTCAGGGGCGCTAAGGGGAGGGGTGAGAAGGAGGTGGGAGTGGAGAAGTTAGTGGTAAAACATTGTGGACAAAGTCACGTCAGCATTTCTCTATGCACCAACGTTCAATACATAAACAAAATGACCATTCGAAATAATTTACAGATCTACTATCTGTTTAAACTTTACGTCAGAGGATGGTTATGGAGCTGAGGTGAAGAAATTAAGACTGATCCTAAATTTAGATGAAGCAACATACATTATTTTTTTAATTCCACAATGAAGCAGGAGACAGTCGTGCGCGTCTTTCTGGGAGATATGACTGCCACAAATATCTCGGCCTGCCGTTAGCTTCCAACTAAATCAACTTGCACGTTAGGTAACAATTTATCCAACGACTGTTTCCATAGCAAGGTAAATCCATAGTACGAGAATAAGACGATTGTGCCTTCATTAATTTTACATTGCAAACATAGAAAGTATATTTTGTGTTGTAATTTTGTTGAGTTCTACACCATGCCTACGTCCACTTTCACTAAAAAAAAGTAGCTTATCTATCTGATTGCATGTCCAATCCTTCCCTGTGTCCCACTGTCCCGCCATTTGCCTCTCTCTCAGGCCTGGCCCGCTCTTCTGATGTCGTGCACCAGTCATTCGATAACTGTCTCTGGTCTGAGCGTAGTCTAGCCCTAGTTAACCATCTCTGTGGTATCAATAAACATCCGATACGGCGACTGGAATACACATCACTAGCTGCTACATCTGCTGATACTGCAGCTGCCTGCTGCTTAAAGAGACGTCTCACAAAAAGAACACTTACATTGCTTAAATTTGCATATGCTGCTGCTGCAGTGTTGTTGCTGCTGCTGATGCTGCTACTACTACTACTACTACTACTACTACTACTACTACTACTACTACTACTACTACTACTACTACTACTACTACTACTACTACTACTACTACTACTACTACTACTACTACTACTACTACTACTACTGCTGCTGCTGCTGCTGCTGCTGCCTCTGCTGCTACTACTGCTGCTTCTCTTTACTAGTAGTTTCGTTTTCAACTTGTAAAAAAAATCCTTCGACAAAATGTGTTAGCAAATTGTCGAACAAATGCACCAATAACTGTGGAGATTGAAAGTTTAAACTTTATATTTACTTAAACTTAGGCTCGCTAAACTGGCAATTAGTTATGATTTGCATTTTTTGCAGTGAATTTGCAAGGGGACAAAAAGAACAGGGAGGACAGTTTTCGGAACAGCCCAAATATGCTGCTGTTGGTTGTGACTGTGACGAAGAAAGCTTTTCGCTTTGAAAGATTAGTTTATTATTCACAGTGACCTATTATAGTTCGGTACAAAGATAAGATGGAGATGGGCTCTTGGTTGGAATGACGACAGCGGACGTCATGAAGTGTGAGATTTAATGTATGTGCAGAGATGGAGAGACAGAGAGAGAGAGGGGGGAGGGAGAGAGAGGGAGATGGAGAGGGAGAGGGAGGTGGAGAGAGGGAGAGGGAGATGGAGAAAGAGAGGGAGAGAGACAGAGTGAGGGAGATGGAGAGAGATAGAGAGACAGAGAGAGACAGACAGACAGACAGAGGGAGAGAGAGAAGGAAAGGGAGAGGGAGGAGGAGGAGAGAGGGAAAGAAGGAGATACAGATAGAGTGAAAGGTGGAGGGAGGGTGACGAGAGGGGAAGAGGGCTGATATGGAGAGAGGGAGAGAGAGACAGAGATAGGTGGAGAGAGATGGAGAGGGTTAAGGGAGAGAAGGGGAAAGAGAATTTGATATGTGTGTAAATAAGGAAAGAGAATTTGATTGATTAATAAATTAATTGGTGTGTGTTTTTTCGTTGTGCTTTTCATAGTACACAAACATGACAAGATAATTATGTGGTGTAAGATTGGGCAAGAAAAAAGTCACAAGAGAGAGGCAGTTAAATAAATAGACAGAGTTGGGCTGAAAGAGAGACGGCAAGATAGACAGAAAGAAAGAGGAGATTAACTAGAGATAGTGAAGTGTGTCATTTTGTTGGCTACTCAGACAGCTGTTGCCACATTCGGCTCACGCATGCGCGCTCTATTATGCTGTGATAGAAATAACTACAGATCGAAATCGGATCGAAATAGCTTGCTTATAATTATTGCGGAAAGACATGGAATGAAAGCAAACAAAATAAACTGTATCTGTTGAATTATGTAGCTACATCTGGTATAATTGAACAGTTCGTATTGATATTTTAAAGCCTGTATGCTCCATCGCTCGGCCAGAATCTATTCCATTTTGCTGTACTTGTAGTTTTGTTTTGTTGTTTTTGCTGCTGACTGAAGCTTGAGCGGATAGAATAATGACCGCAGTTTGCTTCTTTTCTGATATTTGATTACGACTACAGCGGTGGATGTTATGGATTAACGTTAATTCCTAATTATTGAAACGCATAAGTATCTCTTCAGTAGTGTGCGAACCCAGTGCTATGCTGAATATCGGAGAAAACTTGCGGCACCCACCCATCCATCTATGTATGTACATGTATATGTGTATTATGTATCTATTTATCTATCTATCTATGTATCTATCTATCTATCTATCTATCTATCTATCTATCTATCTATCTATCTATCTATCTATCT
>RQTK01000520.1:245452-257914 GCA_003991915.1 Elysia chlorotica
CTCTCTCTCTCTCTCTCTCTCTCTCTCTCTCTCTCTCTCTCTCTCTCTCTCTCTCTCTCTCTCTCTTTCTCTTCATTCTTTCTCTCTCCCTCTCTCTCTCTCTCTCTCTCTCTCTCTCTCTCTCTCTCTCTCTCTGTCTCTTTTCGCCTCTCTTTTTCTCTCTCTATCTCAGTCTATCCCATTTATTGTTCTTCACATTTAAAGCTGTGAAACGGCTTTTCAATCAAATTGTCTCTATTAAATAGCTATCTCTTAATCTTCTAATGTGTAACAACTGGTCTATTTTATCGGGTTCATTATTGTTTTCATCAGCTTTCCGTTATTAATCCATACCATATCTCCTAGATGCATCCTTTCTGGAACGATAGTCTAACAAAAAATGCTCTCCTTCTCCTCGCATTAGTCTACCCTCAGACCTGTGGCCATAGACAGGGAAAACACCGAGAGAAAAAAAAGAAGGGGACACTTTTTGGTAAGTCCAAATCAACAATGTTTTCTTGCAATGATTCGCTTTAGTGTTGTTTCAGTGTATTCGTGATTGTTTTTTTCTTTCGAAACATTCGCTGAAAATAGAAACATGGCTCTATTTCTGTCCAGGCAACTTCCAGTCACAGGGTAAGATAACCACAGGTTTTCGATCATTTCCTGGGGCCGAATCCGGTAAACAGAGCTTTTGTGAGAAGCGTTGCTGAAAAAGATGTGGACTTGTATCGACGGCTTTATTTTCTAGGCATAATGCGCGAGCGGAGCTGCCCCGCACCTTAACGTACATAATTAGAGTCGGGCAGTCCATATATAGAACGTTTTCTATTGGTTGGTTTTATTGCCAGGTGAAGATCGAAAAAAGCTTTCATACAACTTGGAAACGGTTCAAGAAAGTAAATAAATAATAAGGTCGCTTTATGCTTTCCTCTTAATTTTTAATGTAGGAGATTAATAATAAATACATTTATGCATTCTTCTTAATTTTGTAATCACAAAATATAAACGTCTCTTTATTCTTTTCTTTTCCTTTAATTTTTTAATAAAGCGAGAGTAAAGCCCCTTTGTGCTTTCCTCCTCTTAACTCTGAATATTTCAAGACTTGCTGCATGGTCTAAAGCTAGACAGATCAGGTGGACCTGAACTTCAGACCACATATTAAGTATCATCAAAGTATGTTCATTAAAAGCCGACACATGGGTATCGACAAGGTCAAATACAAACTTTCTTCCGGAGTTGAAGAATCGTCTTGCCTATAAAATGAAACAAAATTGTAACGCGATATCGTTGTATTTTTTATGATTCTTCGTATCAGTTAGACGCTTTTTTGTTGTTTTTTTTGCGGTGACTTCTAATTTTACCAATAATGTAGATAGAGCCAAGCGAGTGTCACCCAATAATGCATAATTATGCCTTCTTAAACTCAGCGATCGCCTTGGTCGTGTAGCTTTGTACAAGACCGTCGGTCATGAATATTTACAAAAGTAAGAATTGATTTGCGACAATTGTGCAACCACTCGGCTAGCCACGGTATTCATAAACTGCCACATTTAACTACACAAATAGAAACGTTTAACTTGCGGGAAACGCTAAGCGCTGCACTCGAGTGCACCGACTGGTCGGTTTTTTATGAACGGCGCAGACGGTATTAATGAGCTGTCAGATACTGTGTCTTCCTATAATAAACTTCTGCGTAAATTCTATTGTGCCAACAAAAACTATGCAAATATACCCGAATAACAAACCTTGGGTAACGAAAGAAATAAAAGGTGTTTTAAACAAAAAGAAACTAGCTTTTAAAGACCATAACAAAGAAGAGGTGAAGAAAGTGCAAAAAGAACTAAAAACAATGATAAGAAAGGTTAAAGAGGCTTATAAGAAATAGAAAAACATTTTAAAACAAAGAGCATGAAGAAAGTATGGGAGGGAATGAATGCGATAAGTGGGCGTCAAAGGAAGAATGATTCTATAACGGTAAAGAATAATATTATTTATAGCAACGATTTAAAGGATTTTTTTGCACGGTTCGATTGCCATGATTTTGAGAAAGAAAGATGAGAGAAAATAAAAGTATTGACAGAAAAAAGAAGAGTGTGAATGTCAATATCATACAATATCATATGTGTGTGTGTGTGTGTGTGTGTGATAATATAGTCATTGATACATGTCAGAATTGTTCAAAATATTTTACTTAGGAACAGGTGCAACATTCTCATCGTATTCAATGTAAAGTCTAACCTTGATTTTTATTTTTATCTTTCGTAATTGCGTTTGTGTATTTGAAATCTATTAAATTACACTAGCAAATACTAATTCTACATAGTTATTATACAAATAGAGTTTGATTTGTTGGCGATTTTTTATATATGATAAGTGATACATTTTCAATATTACATTTTTATACAAGTGTATGTGTGTGTGTGTGTGTGTGTTTAATATGTATTATTATATTTTCTATTGTAAATGGGCACTTCAATTGATGAATAAAGCCTGATGTTATCTTATCCTATTAACGCAGTAATATAGATGGGTGCAATGTACATAGATTGGGCTTTTCCCTGTGAAATGTTAATAACTTTAATCCATATTGTTGTTGTTGTTGTTGTTGTTGTTGTTGTTGTTGTTGTTGTTGTTGTTGTTGTTGTTGTTGTTGTTGTTGTTGTTGTTGTTGTTGGAATAGAGCCAGCAGTTACTGGCAGATCATTTGTCGTCCGGCTGGTCACGTGACTCGAGTTGAGCTGGACTTGGGCTCTGGTTAGGATTGTTGTGTGTTTCTTGTCAGGGAGCATCAGACACAGTGAGGGTCCAACAGAAGGGCGCGCTGCCACTCGGGTCATTCCGATGCACAAGGTCTGAGGTTCAAGCACACGCTCTGGCGATCAAGTTATATTCTGCTGACTGGGCCGGTGTCTGTATCATGTGGCTGACCAAGCCCCGAGGAGCTCGCTCTTGGAGTCCGACATAAGGGCGGCCACAGGGTGAAAGCCGAAAGCTGATGAGCGCGATCAGAATAAGAATTCCCATATAAAAATCAACTAGCCCCACAGAATCACCGCTCCTTGTGAGCGCTGATAAGTGGGCTCCGGCAGCATCGGCTTTATAAGAATGGAGAAGCAATTCTTATCGACGCCGAAAACACGAGAAGGGCTCACCGCGACAACCGTCATCGGATGTGTGACGTCACGGGCTGGACTAGGGCGATTTTTAAAATTGAAATCACACAGAAAATGCGCAAACTGAACGACACACAACGAGAAAATCAACTGCTATCAATGTTTCAATCCAGGCAACTGATAACAGAAAGAAATGGAGGGTCATGCTCGCCCGTGCCTGAAACAGATCTGGCTCGTTAACAAGAAGGAGATGGAGATATTTTGTGCTAGAAAGAATAACAAAGTAGAGAGGCGTAGTGCAAGCTTTCTTCCATACATCAATATTCGTGATCCTGTTGGAAATTCACGGAGAAATTCTCAGTGCATCAAGAGATAAAAGATAGAAACCCAGAGAGTGCGTGGAATCAGCTTGCAGGACTTCACTTCTCATTAACCCGAGCCTCCAAACTGAATCTGCGCATGTGCAATCTCAGCCAGGCCTCAGAATCAGCGCGCGGGTACAATATAGCCTATATAATGCTGCTGTTGGACGTTAAACCAAGCCAACCCAACAACAGCGCGGGTACAATAATATTATAGCCTATAATAGTGCTGCTGTTGGACGTTAAACCAACCCAACCCAACAACAGCGCCGGTACAATAATATTATAGCCTATAATAATGCTGCTGTTGGACGTTAAACCAACCCAACCCAACAACAGCGCCGGTACAATAATATTATAGCCTATAATAGTGCTGCTGTTGGACGTTAAACCAAGCCAACCCAACAACAGCGCCGGTTCAATAATATTATAGCCTATAATAGTGCTGCTGTTGGACGTTAAACCAAGCCAACCCAACAACAGCGCCGGTTCAATAATATTATAGCCTATAATAATGCTGCTGTTGGACGTTAAACCAAGCCAACCCAACAACAGCGCCGGTACAATATAGCCTATATAGTGCTGCTGTTGGACGTTAAACCAACCCAACCCAACAACAGCGCCGGTTCAAGTGTGTGAGGGACCCTCAGCTCCGTCATTAGCTACAGGCATGTCCCCAACCTTGACGCATGGGTTCTTCCCACAATCACTGATCAACCCATTCTCATTGACACCGCGCTCTGTTTTTACCGACAGAAATGTCGGTTAGAGATTGGTGCTGGGAGATTGGCATACATAACGAAAGTGGGTAAATGGCAAATCAAGTTCTGAGACTTAACATTGTGACAATAAAACTTAATCTGGTGGGCTTTATCCGCCGAAATAGGTTCGCAAAATACAATAGGCCAAAACTGTGAGTCTTAAATAGCATTGAGTACTTTATGGTTATATTTAAATGGTTGTGTTTAATAAAGGATCAATAGCATCATTCTGAAATACCGTTAGGTTTTACATGATAATTGTTTGTAAGGAATTAATTGAGAGGTTTTACCTTCAAATGTAACAAGCAATAGTAATGGCTTTGTGGATTCATTTCCATCTGAAAGTTAACCAAGGAGGAGAGAATCGTATCACTAACTTTATATTAAATATTTTGATATCCTTTTTTTTTTACCATTTACGAATAAAATGGGAAAATTAATATGTAGAACTATCTGAGAAAAAATAATGAGATACTTGTATACAGAGACAGGAAAAAGTTACAGGCATGTTTGCGTCAGGACGTTCTAGGGGTAGACTGCGGTAGGCAGATTGTCATGCACGTTCTAGTTCTAGCTCTTCATAGAGCTCTGTCTCAAGGACAGCTATGTTGATAATAATAATAACAATAATAATAATACATAGTTTGATGGAATGCTATCTTTTTTTTTTCAATCTGTTTTCCCTCTCCTCGTTGGTTTACTCTCCTCCTGTAAAGGTGTGTGTGTTTTTTTTAAGCAAAATTTAAGCTTTTTTTGTGCTATGGATTAATACTTGTATAAAATGGTGAAGAACTTACAGTCGAGCAAAGAGAATGCAGGAGAGTGTGTGTGGGTGGGGGGGGTTGGGTTCTCGTTACACAATCATGTCTAGCATGGTTACAGCGGGGATGTTTCCTCCACTCACTTACTTCACTTGGTTCATACCAAGATGACAGAGTAGCATGAGACATGTCTAGACTATTCTCTAAGGAAACAAATCATTTTAACAACAATAATATACACATATATTCAACGTTAGAACGCGCATAGTGCAAATCATGATTGGAATGTCCGTCATGATACCCATAGTTTATTGCATTGCAAACTCGCCATTGACATTTTCACACGCTTTTTCCAAGCAATATTCCTTGTGTTATTTGTTTAAATTTTTTAATAATGTTAAACATGTGGACAAATAATTGTTGACCCTAATGTTTCTGAATATTTGATAAGAGTCAGGACAACTCACCATTTCTTTCAACTGACGATGCTATGGCCTCAATTTGCTTAACGGCCATACCACTGGCAATAAGAACCGGAATTAATTAATTGTATGGGTATTCACACATTATGCTGGTGATGTGCATTGTCATGATACCTCATTGCGATCATTTTTACAAGAGTTAACACTGAAAGAACAAGGTGGTGATAATGTACTTGCATTATCAAATCACACCCCCACTCTCTCTCTCTCTCTCTCTCTCTCTCTCTCTCTCTCTCTCTCTCTCTCTCTCTCTCTCTCTCTCTCTCTCTCTCTCTCTCTCTTGCACCCACATATATAAAACAGCAAAATATGCCAGCCTGAGTAGAGAGTTGGTCTCCCAATCGGCGTTCAGGAGTCGAAACCCGCGATTGGACAAAATGTGTAGGAGTTATGCCCCTTCCTGGCTGATTCAGTGCCAGTACAGTGCAACCGGCTAAGACAGGTATCGCCGCACTATTTCGTGTGGAGTAGCACGTACAATTATCAGATGTTATTCTGAGACCCGTCACATAGTATTCTTACGTGTGAACCTTGATTATGTATTACTAGAAGATAATTCTCTGCTACAAAGAAATGGAATAAGACGAGAAGTAGAATGGTCAGTTTTGCATAATAATATGTTGACAACCGTTTGCACCTGGTTATTTAATTAAAGGAGAACGAAAGAGAGTCGGCCCGCACACATACCTGTGGATATTGCACTATGCAGCACGACTGCTTTTGTTGCTGCTATTAATTCGTATAATGCCTATTGATCTTCCAATGTACTCTAAGCCGAAGGGATGGTCACAGCATGATTTGCTGTAAAAAGTGGATTGAACTGTTTGATTTAGGCGGAAGTGGGTTGTTTTGTTGCAAATGTGTAGGTACAGCCTCATTTATCGTATGCCACACGATTCCGGCAGATTCTACTTCTCTGTTTTGGACAATTGAAATGGCAGTGCCATGAAAGCGCCGTGATTGGTTGAGTTGAGGTCTAAATGTCCACAGCGGGTGTGGCCAAGCAGGCAGCAAACGTTTTCCAGTCCATACACTGGGCCGCTCAAACGGGACACTCTACGTGCGTACGGCAAGAACGCTGCCATATGACGTTGAGGAACTCAGTTTGAAATGATGTATATTTTAGTGCTGGCTTGCGTGTACGTCGGTGTACCGTCCTACAGAGAGCCTGACTACTTGGCGAGGACAACTTTTTCTGTATTTATGCATGCAGTGGATCAGACATTACATTTTTGTCAAACAACATTGATTGATACATGACTGGAGTCTTCTCTTCTGTTTGTTTGTCTGTCTGTCTTTCTGTCTTTCTGGCTGTTTTTTTCTGTCTGTCTCTCGTTCTATCTGTCTGTCTCTGTATCGCCGCCCCTCTTTCTCTCATTCTTTATCTCTAACTTTCTGTGTCTTTGACTAAACTTTCTCTCAACTAAAATTTTAAAAAGTGTAAATTTTGACATACAGCATGACTATTGTTGAATCAATGTTTCTAATACGACAAAAATTTGCAGCCTTTTGTGTTTGGTAGTTTAGAAATATTGCAACTTCAGGATGTGCTATACCTCCTAATTTTCAAAGTATGATTCCTTAAAAAATGCGAAATGGTCATAAAAAACAGTTTCTAAAAAATAAAAGCTATTAGATTGTTGTTTTTTTTTCTTTTCATTCAATGATGAAGGTATTTTTTTAGTTAACATACCACCGGTTTCAAGTTTTTTGTTTAAAAAAACAAACTAAAATTGGATCCATCCACTGAAAGTGTGAGAAAATAACGTCAGTGCGCCTCGATATATGATGTCACATAAGTTCAGTGCAAAGGAGAAAACCCGAATGGACTTCGCGGAGTATGACGTTATCGGCTTCGTTGAGTCCAGCCGACGCACTTTTCAATTAGATCTAGGGCGTTATAATCTGTATAACTACAATTTGAAGGTTGTCTTTAATCAGTGGAATCAACTTTCATGTACCTTGATCAAATTGAGGCTAAGAGTATAATCTAAAGTACAGCCAATCGCCAAGAAAGAGATAAAACAATATAGCCTATATAGTGCTGCTGTTGGACGTTAAACCAACCCAACCCAACAACAGCGCCGGTACAATATAGCCTATATAGTGCTGCTGTTGGACGTTAAACCAACCCAACCCAACAACAGCGCCGGTACAATATAGCCTATATAGTGCTGCTGTTGGACGTTAAACCAACCCAACCCAACAACAGCGCCGGTACAATATAGCCTATATAGTGCTGCTGTTGGACGTTAAACCAAGCCAACCCAACAACAGCGCCGGTACAATATAGCCTATATAGTGCTGCTGTTGGACGTTAAACCAACCCAACCCAACAACAGCGCCGGTTCAAGTGTGTGAGGGACCCTCAGCTCCGTCATTAGCTACAGGCATATCCCCAACCTTGACGCACGAATTCTTCACCACAACCACTGATCATCCCATTCTCATCGACACCGCGCTCTGTTTGTATCGACAGAAATGTCGGTTAGAGATTGGTGTTGGAACAGATTGGCATACAAAGTAACGAAAGTGGGTAAATGGCATATCAAGTTCTGAGACTTAACATAGTGACAATAAAACTTTATCTGGTGGGCTTTTTCCGCCGAAATAGTTTCACAAAATACAATGGAACAAAAATGTGAGTCTTAAATAGCATTGAGTGCTTTATGGTTATATTTAAATGGTTGTGTTTAATAAAGGATCAATAGTATCATTCCGAAATACCACTAGGTTTTACATTGTCTGAAAGGAAATTAATTGAGATGTTTTTACCTTCAAGTGTAACAAGCAATAGTAATGACTTTGTGGATTCATTTCCATCTAAAAGTTAACCAAGGAGGAGAGAATCGTATCACTAAATTTCCATTTTGAAATCCTTTTTTTATCGTTAACGAATATAGTGGGAAAATTAATATGTAGAACAATCTGAGAAAAGAATAAGGAGATACTTGTATACAGAGACAGGGAAAAGTTACGGCCATGTTTGCGTCAGGACGTTCTAGGGGTAGACTGCGGCAGATAGCTTGTCTTGCACGTTCTAGTTCTAGCTCATCCAAGCGATATGTCTCAAAGACAGCTATGTTCATGGAATGCTATCTTTTTTCTTCTACATACTTTCATCATAGAGCTCTGTCTCAAGGACAGCTATGTTGATAATAATAATAACAATAATAATAATACATAGTTTGATGGAATGCTATCTTTTTTCTTCTATCTACTTTCCCTATCCTCGTTGGTTTACTCTCCTTCAGTAGAGGCGTGTTCTCGCCTGAGCAAAATTTAATCTTTTTTGTGCTATAGATTAATACTTGTATAAAATGGTGAAGAACTTACAGTGTGTCGAGCAAAGAGTAGGAGGGTGTGTGTGTGTGGAAGGGGGGGGGGAGATGTAAGGGAAGTAAGATATTGCCTGATTGTGTGGACAGGCTCTCTGGATGTCGACGTGAACGCTGGTGCAGTCTGGCCCCGCTGATTAGTTTGCTTATTACTACTAATTATTTGTACCCCGCTCTCACTAATGTGTTTGTCTGAGCTGGTGTGTGGGTTCTCGTTACACAATCATGTCTAGCATGGTTACAGCGGGGATGTTTCCTCCACTCACTTACTTCACTTGGTTCATACCAAGATGACAGAGTAGCATGAGACATGTCTAGATTAATTCTTATATTACGAAACCTTGTTTGTGTTCATCGAAGGGAATGGACCAATCTGAGGCATTCTGGCTGAGCGCCTTTTGTCAGGGTTAGTATTGAAAAGTTCAGGGCAGAAATTGGTAACCGAGTACCAGTACACCAGGAACTTACTCCGGCGGAACCTATCCATCGGGACAAGGCCTTGTACCGGTTCCTGGTAAAATAGCCTAACACCTTTTAGCCAAGACAAACATTGGTCCGGTATCTGTTCCTCGTTCCACCGTTCCATGCCTCGCTCACCACGGTTGTTCGCACACAGCACCGTACGATATTTAAAACATTTGCTGGACGTTTTCTATCCTACGAACAAACGAGGAACGAGGAAATTAAATTTAATTTGAATTTTTCTTCAAAAAAAAACAACAACAAAGGACCAACAAAATTAAAGAAATCAAAGACCCGTATTGATTGGACTGATCGCGAGTGTTGAAACAGTTTTTGCCCAAGACCACAGCGGTAATTACAGCTTCTATGCAACAGTCCCTTGGACCAATACTCTGCTTTCATTTTAATGGACGGAACAAAAGTTGGGCTATAAAGCCTTATGAAAGAATTCAAACGCGTCTCTTGAAAGCTGTCAAGCATGAAGGTTAAAGCTCACGGCCGCGCTTGCACGCTCGTGTTTTGCCTGATGGAGAATCTCTCAGCAGACCAGATACAGAACTATTTACGAGTCCCCGCAGCTCGGCCCCTCTTGTCCCATCCCTTGTTCAGTTGTTTAGATTCCCAGCGATATTTGCTCAGACAGAGCAGACGGGCCGATTTTTTCAGTTCTGGGCGGGCCAGGTGTCAAGGGAGCTAATCAATAACTCCCTGAGACCCCCGCGGCCGGCTCAGCTGCAGCCGCTGACGTCACGAGCAGTGCCAGGGAGTGCACTGGTTACCGGAGATCTCCGGACTTCCTCAAAGCGCGGCCTGGGTCTTGTCTCCGGTGGTCCTGGAGCCTCCACTTTGACGGTTTGCTCGGGTTGGTTTCACTAATTGTCTCCTGTCTGATGTAATACTACGGTTCGAGTTTAGCTACAGACAGAAATTGATGCTATAAATGGCACTACTTTTGTCTGCCATAACAACTTAAACAGAATTAAGTTGTCTAGGATTCACAAAACCGCTGCATTAAACACAGTTATTGCTGGCATGATGGGTGAGAGTAAAACAAAAGTCAAGGTAAAAAATACAACAAAGATTGGATTCGTTCCTTAGAAAGGTTTTCTTAATATTATAATAGAAATTTAGTCAGTGAAGAGATACTTTGATTCAGTTCACGTAGGTTTAAAGAATCAGAAGACCGTCGTTAAAAAATGAAGAGGAGAGGAAGGTTTTTGCCTTTATGTTGTTAATTGTTTTTGAATTCATAGTTTCTTTTTTTTCAAAAGAAACTATAAATATGTTTATTGTCCTGTTTTAAATCATCACTCTACAAGAAAACCAAGGAACTGCTTGAAGTAGATGATAATTTAGTCGTTGGTTTGAACACAAAGTGTTCGAAAGTCCTTTAGGGCGTGGCGTTAAAATGGTGGGGACGCTCATTTAGGAAAGGAGGTGAAAAAAATACCCCAGAAATGTAAAGGGATAGCATTGAGGTTTAATCGCGTATGTTTCTTTATTGTTGTTAGGTTTGAATCCCAGCTGTTTTACTTAGCAGAGCTGCGATTCACCCGGCGCTGGTTGGAGACACCCACTCGGCGCGCACGGTTGTAGAATGTTTGTAATGTTTGTGTTTGCGGGAAATTGACGCGCTGTTGCTACATACAACATCCGGTTTGACATTACTCGTAAGTGACCAGTGACACCAGGTGGTTGGATCGCTGAAACCAAGTACAGTCTCGTCCAGTTAGGTGTAGCTTTTCGCAGTGCCTGTCCAATCTAACACAGAAAGTCTGTGTGGACATGGTTGCAACACGCCCAGTGTCGGCCGCTAAGCTGTCTTATAGACCAGGTCAGAAATAGAAAACAAATGAAAGAATCGATAACGACATACGAGAGGTTAAAGGTTTTTTTAAGACTGTTTAATTCAAGTACATGCTTGAACTGTATTGAGGGAAATATTTCTAATTAGAACAATGCATCTTTCAAACAGTATACCCGCTGACTTTCATGGCTTGGTTTTAACTTGATTGTACATAACAATAAATATTGGCTAAGGATGTCTCAGGATTTGATAATTTCTTTCTTTTCGTCCACTGTCAACAACAAGACTATATCGATGGCGGGCTCAAAAACTAACGTCTGAAAATCGCTTGTTCTACCATACAGAGATAGAGCGTGGATGCCGGCACTACTGGACTCAAATTGTAATGACATCGACTCAACCAGTTGTGAACGATATCCCACAAATAATGTGAATCAAGGACTTTCCAAATGGAAGACTACCGCTTTGCCTTTTGAGCCAGCCAAAGGATTGGCACTGTACCCTCTGGTAGTCACACTACTGTCCACCTAGCCCCAGGGACCGCAACTTTAGCTGCGCACAATTAGAATTAGTCACTTATATTACTGGTATTGGTTTCTCTCTTAATTCGTGAAACAACGGGGATCCTAATTTTGTACCTGCTTCCGGCATGTCTTAGTAGCAGAGAGAAGATGTAAATAGAGTGCGAGCTGACACGGTAGAATGTTGGTTTTCTTTTTTAGTGATCCCGGTTCCATTCTACGGTCGTCCACGTTCTACTCACTACCCTAAGTCATTTTTAGGGCTTGAAAATTACCAGCGGTGTTTGCTTGTTTTGTTGTTCTTAGTTGTGTTCAGACAGAAGTGATTTTGCAGTTAAAGACCATTATTATGCCATCTTTCTATGATATGTGTTTGTATTTGCAATTACTAAAAAAATGAATTAGTGAATAACTTTACATCAGTCTAATTAAAAACGTTTCGTGTGGTATCTGTCATGTGTTTACAGAGACGTGGCTTCTGAAGACCTCGCTACAGTCTCGTGTGGTATGGGAGAGCGTGTCACGACAGTTCGCCGGAAGTGGTTTGCGTGACAACATTTTCGCCCAAGTAAAACACTTCAATTTTGCAGCCAACTTCCTTAGCCCGACGCATGTGGTCCAAATCAAGTTCCATTTGGACCCCCCTACTAAAGTGTTCGGACTGTGTGAGCTTGCATGACCAGGCTAGTCTTTCTTCTACTGGATTGTCTCTGCTATTTGCTTTAGACAATGACAATTACTTTAAGGTTGTTATTTTCATTTCAAAGGATGTACTGTTCACTGTAACTGGTCGAGAGAGACTGTCTGCCTATCTCTCTCTCTCTCTCTCTCTCTCTCTCTCTCTCTCTCTCTCTCTCTCTCTCTCTCTCTCTC
>RQTK01000520.1:268975-305098 GCA_003991915.1 Elysia chlorotica
TTATCTAAGGAAACACAATTGTCATGGAAACACAATTTCATGCTTTATGCCATATCAATTTCGCGGATGGCGGCCGTCCTGCCCTTTGTGTGTGTCCCGTTACGTCTGGGACTTTCGACCACGAAAAAATGTTTTGTTTTATTATTGTTGTTAATGGTCCTTGTTCTTCATGAGATGAAATTTTCACACATACATGTATTTGTAAGATCATTTTAATGCAAAATTATTGTTTTTCTTTTTTTTCTTGCCTCTTTCATAAATCGGTAGCATTCCAATATCAACCTTTCTAACTGGACAATTTCTACTACCAACAATTTTAGTATGTTGAAACCGTAACACAAGACTGGTATTGGTATTTTCTTTAATTGGCATAGTACTCTGGACATTTTGTAAGATGCTCGTAGATCTTCAGATTTTGTTGTCGCTGATGCTGTTTTTAATTGAACAGTGAAGGAATTGTGCACAGAGGTAGGCTCGGTTGACTGTTCCTGGTTTTGCCTGATTCACAGCGGACGATCAGACTTGTCCTTTCCCTCTCCTCGTGCTGAGTAAAGTAATCGGGGCGCGCTGGTCCAACGTTAGAGCGTTCGCTTTATGCGCGGAAAAGTCTGGTTCCATCCCTGCTCTGGCCAACGCGTTTTCCCTACTGGTTGTGTCAGGTGTCCGTATAATATGACTGAGTATTTCGCTAGCGAGTTCCGTGGCCGAGTGGGATCTTCATGGAAACCAAGCAGGCCTTAACTTATAGGGAGTGTGCGATATTTAGCTCAGGGGCCTGACTGTCTAACAGTGAAGTTCTGGATACTTGGCCTCTGTTTACTCTCTCTCTCTCTCTCTCTCTCTCTCTCTCTCTCACTATCAGAGATTAAAAAGTTTTGGCCTCTATCTATCTCTCAATCTTTCCCTTCTTTCCTTCTCCATGGTACAACAAATTCATGGCCACTTTATTAGTAGTGGTAGATAAACACCATAGTCCAAACTGACTTTCATTTTATTTAATAGTGAACGGTATGTGCGCAGTCTTACTATACCATCTCAGTGTTTACTACCACTTAGCCACAGGCCCCAAGTAATCAAACTTAGAAAATAATCATGTTTCTTAAACAAAAAAGAGAATCAACAGATATGGTTTTTATGGCCGTGTAAACACCCAATGAACAACCATAACAGAACAAAATGCAATCTCTCGCTCGTAAAAGATTGCACGCCAAGGGGCTGGATTTTCTAAACGAGCGTAAATTGTGTCCTTTTTTATGTGTTTTATGGACACTACGCTGGGAGATAAGACTGCCGTGAAAAAACTGACCCCATGCAAAACTGTCTATTTCTAGTGTCTCCTAAGTTTCCCGTGGATACCGGTGCATTTCTTTTCTCCAGCATTCGGGATTCCGCTCGCCAAGCCGTCTAGTCCGATAATCTGGCGTCCACATCAACTTAAATGTGAGGGCGAGACTTTAGTGTGTGTGTGTGTGTGTGTGTGTGTGTGAGAGAGAGAGAGAGAGAGTTGTTGGGTTGGTTTAACGTCCAACAGCAGCACTATATAGGCTATATATTGTGGACGGGCCAGAGAGAGAGAGGGAGAGAGAGAGAGAGAGAGAGAGAGAGAGAGAGAGAGAGAGAGAGAGAGAGAGAGAGAGAGAGAGAGAGAGAGAGAGAGAGTCTACCCTATACAAAACGTGAAAGAATACATAATAATGATAAGATGCAAGACGACTTTGACTTTTATAGCCATCCAATCGAACGACACTTTCAAAATGATGCAAATAAAACAACGGCTTTGATCTTGAAGATTGTCTTCAGGAAAAAAAATGTGAAACGTATTGCCAACCAGCAACATCCTTTTATTGTCACACTGTCTCAAATCTTGCTTACTTGACAGTAACATTTGGATAACTTCGGGACTGTCTATTTATCATTGCAAAGAAATCAAAAGCAAAAGCTATCGACCAATAATCACCATTGACACCCGATCGGGCGTTGCGGAAAACAGCTGTGAACTATTCAGTTGGTTTTCTTTGTTAACAATAACATCATCTTTTTGGCACGTCTTCAATAAATTAGAAAGCGCATTATATTGATCTCTATCTTCTAAGAATCTTTCACGCTTCACCTCCCCTCTCTCTCTCTCTCTCTCTCTCTCTCTCTCTCTCTCTCTCTCTCTCTCTCTCTCTCTCTCTCTCTCTCTCTCTCTCTCTCTCGTCTCTCTCTCTCTCTCTCTCTCTCTCTCTCTCGTTTTAGGAAGATAAAATCTGTTGTGAGAAAGGCCTCAACCGGAAGTGGGTGTTTGTGTCAGGTCGGAACTTGCAAAATTTGCGAATATTCCACTTCATTTGCTGCTTGTTTTTTTTTAACGTTCTTGGCTAAGAAAATTTGAAGCAGTGTGGGTAACATTGAATGTACAGATGGCTAAAAATATCTCAGCTTTCAACGTAAAACCGCCATTCGCTTGGTTTGGGTTTAGCTCATGAAACTGGGCAAAACTACTCACATTGATATTGTGGCAAGATTTTTTTCTTTTAGTGGTTTCGATAGCTGTAACTTAAATAAAGGACTTTGTTAGGTTCTTTGAAGCCTGCGGAGAGAGTTGTGTATCAGTGTGAAAAACAGAGTCCATGCTTGGTGAGTCTCATTAAGATAGAAGACTAGTTGTTCCACTGTGCCAAAAACACTGACACAGTTCGAATGTGAATAATGAGAACATTGGCCACCAAAGCAGAATGATGGCATTAAGTCTTCGACAAGCTATCGTGGCATTCAGTAAGACCTTTATAAGCCATGCAGTCCTAGATTGACAAGCTATCGTGGCATTCAGTAAGACCTTTATAAGCCATTCAGGCCTAGATTGACAAGCTATCGTGGCATTCAGTAAGACCTTTATAAGCCATTCAGGCCTAGATAGACAAGCTATCGTGGCATTCAGTAAGACCTTTATAACCCATTCAGCCTAGACCGACAAGCTATCGTGGCATTCAGTAAGACCTTTATAACCCATTCAGACCTAGATCGGCAAGCTATCGTGGCATTCAGTAAGACCTTTATAACCCATTCAGACCTAGACCGACAAGCTATCGTGGCATTCAGTAAGACCTTTATAACCCATTCAGGCCTAGACCGACAAGCTATCGTGGCATTCAGTAAGACCTTTATAACCCATTGAGACCTAGACCGACAAGCTATCGTGGCATTCAGTAAGACCTTTATAACCCATTCAGTCCTAGACGGACAAGCTATCGTGGCATTCAGTAAGACCTTTAGAAGCCATTCAGACCTAGACCAGTTAGCTATTGACGCAATCTCAGCATTACTAAGCCCCAATCTGCTTGACATAAAGCTGTATTAAATGACTGTTGCCACGTCCTCAAAGCTGATTGTGCTTGTTAGAAGACAGTCTTGGAGATCACACTGACGCTCAATGCTACACCACACTGCAGGAGGAGAGGGTGTGTTTTATGAAGCAATGCACACAACCACACACACACATATCCATACAGATTACAGTTACACCCAGGAAAATCTACATACATTGGTATAGAAAATAAATCCATCACAAATATTGAAACAAAAGCCTAGAGTAGCATCACTTAAATCTTTATTGCTTATAGCATTGTGTTTTTCCAAGTATGGCTTCACAGCTGAGTATAACTATCTTTTACCAATCAGTCAAAGTTTTGTTAGAAAGTAAGAATCTGTTTAAAAAAAAAAAACAGCTACTCAGTCATCCTTCATGACCAGTAGTCAGACAAAACACTCCAGCATCGTGTACAAATCAAACACGTTTTTTTTTGCATTTTAAAGAATCTATTTTCATATGATTCGGCTTTTGCTGAAACAACTTCTTTTTGTAAAACGTGACAAAACCTCTAAAAAATATTCTCCATTAAACTTGTTCACAATATTGTAAATACACACAAAGTTTGAGGAAGTCTTGAAAACATTAAAACAAAGCCCATAGTGTTGAGCTACAAAAAGATCTTGCATGGTAAAACAAAATAATACAGATCAGTAAGTTCTCCCATAATAGAGGACGTGGAGAAGACCAAATAATACCTTTAGTTACATCAAAGAAGATCGGGTGGGAAGAAAGAGATTAAATCTTTGTTTCCTTTACTAATACTATATCCCTGTAAAGATTCTTTCAAACAAGAGCCCATCCTCTATCTGGTCCTGAATTCTCTACAGAAAACGAACCAAAGCAGTTAATGGCAATCCGAGTAGATGTACTACATGTGTATGTCTAGGCGGATAAGAAAACTAATATTACCTAAAGTGAACAACATAAAAATTTAATTTCAGAATTCTGTTTAAGCTTAACATAATATATATTTGACAGGCAAAGGTAGAGCAATTTTTTTGAGGAACTAACTCTTTTCTCAATGAAGGATATTAAAAGACATTTATTAAAGAAATACTACCATTTTACCAAGGGCCTTTTTTAAAACTTCACCCAAACTTGGTGTCCCAGCTGGTTGTGCTGGATCCACTCCCCTCATTATCCACTCCCCCCGCTTTACACTTGGTTAGAAATGAGCACAAGCTTCATGTTTATAGCATCCATCACTGCATCTTCTCTATAAGTTATCTGGTTCGTGAATATCACACAATTATCAATGGCATTTTCCTGTTGAAAAATGAGAATGTGTTCCCAAGTAGTTCAATAACAATAATATCTGTAATTCATTTAAGCAAAATGCTTATTCAATTCCCAATGGCACACAACTAGAAAAAAGGTCTGTTTTGAAAAAAAAAGTATGTGTCAGCAAAATGTAAATGTGACACGTAATACACACTACACCATAGTGTCAAACACGCTTTCTTTAAATATATACACTTTAACCACATGGCAAACAAATCTTTTACGGACATTCATAATCTCATTTTCAAACTGCAATAATCTGCAGCCACGCTAAGGATACAAAGAAAGAGCTGAGAACAAACTGTTGAAACAATCTACAATCTGTTACAACATTGTGTGAGTGACACCCTGAGAGACTCTCAGAGTCAGGTTATTCTTCCATCAACATAAAAATGCAGCCCATAGCTGTATTAACAGATGGCTCTGTCTGTCACTCACAGGTTGAATTCAACATTAATCTATAGATCTTATTGAGAAAGCCCTATTGATATCAAACGGCAAGAAATTTACACATTTTGAACAGCTCAGAGGCTAAAAGGTATCCCCAATTGCCATGGATTTCTTTGTCCGAGACAGTTTTAACAACTAAATTGATGGAAACAAATATGGTTTTAGGCAGCTACACTTACACTGTTACAGAGTTGTCAATTGTTGATGAACTGTTTCCTCAGTGTGTGTGTTATGACCTTATCTATATGTATATGTAGCTGTAGCTCTAGCTCTAGCTCTAGTAGCTGATGAGTCGCTTTATTAACTGTTTGATCAGTGTGTGTGTGCTATGATCTTATATATCTCTATCTAGCTCTAACTCTAGTAGCTGATGAGTCGCTTTATTAACTGTTTGATCAGTGTGTGTGTGTGATGATCTTATATATCTCTATCTAGCTCTAACTCTAGTAGCTGATGAGTCGCTTGACGGCCTCCATGCAGCGCCACTTGTCTGGCAGCAGAAACACTTCGTAGACGTGGGGGAAGGGCGTGTCGTAGCCACACACCCGCTCGATGGGAGCCTCCAGGTTCAGGAAGCACTCGTGCTGGGGGGAGGATGGACAATACATGTATGTGTACACAAGGTTACGGTTGGTGTGGCAAAATCTTTATCTTGGGGGAGGATGGACAATACATGTATGTGTACACAAGGTGACGGTTGGTGTGGAAAATCTTTATCTTGGGGGAGGATGGACAATACATGTATGGGTACACAAGGTGACGGTTGGTGTGGCAAAATCTTTATCTTGGGGGAGGATGGACAATACATGTATGTGTACACAAGGTTACGGTTGGTGTGGCAAAATCTTTATCTTGGGGGAGGATGGACAATACATGTATGTGTACACAAGGTTACGGTTGGTGTTAGAAAATCTTTATCTTGGGGGAGGATGGACAATACATGTATGTGTACACAAGGTTACGGTACCACACCGTTTTAGAATATCTTGGGGGAGGATGGACAATACATGTATGTGTACACAAGGTTACGGTTGGTGTTAGAAAATCTTTATCTTGGGGGAGGATGGACAATACATGTATGGGTACACAAGGTGACGGTTGGTGTGGCAAAATCTTTATCTTGGGGGAGGATGGACAATACATGTATGTGTACACAAGGTTACGGTTGGTGTGGCAAAATCTTTATCTTGGGGGAGGATGGACAATACATGTATGTGTACACAAGGTTACGGTTGGTGTTAGAAAATCTTTATCTTGGGGGAGGATGGACAATACATGTATGTGTACACAAGGTTACGGTTGGTGTGGCAAAATCTTTATCTTGGGGGAGGATGGACAATACATGTATGTGTACACAAGGTGACGGTTGGTGTTAGAAAATCTTCGTCTTACATGTCTACAAGCTCAACAACCAGTTGGCTTAGAAATCTGTGGTGTGATCGATGTTTTGTATATGATAGAGAAGGAAAGGAAGGGAAGGGAGAAAGAGAAAAAAAGAAAGAGAGAGAGAAAGAGAGAGAATGAGAGAAAGAGAGAGAGAGAGAGAGAGAGAGAGAGAGAGAGAGAGAGAGGGGGGGAAGAGAGGGTGGGGGCAGAAGGAAGAGAGAAGAGGAGACAGATAGACAAAGAGGAACAGAATAATTGATTAATGTCACCTAATGCTTTTTTTCTAACTAACCTTACGCTGTCTGTATCTAACAATCTTTCTGTCTTTACTTTATCTCTCGGACAAACAAGTTTTATCGTTTTTATTCTTTACTATCTTTCCCAAGCCCCCCTCCCCTCTTCGCATTGTCCCACCTTTTTTTCTGACTCCTAACGAATCTTCCCCCCCCCCCTCTCTCTCTCTCTCTCTCTCTCTCTCTCTCTCTCTCTCTCTCTCTCTCTCTCTCTCTCTCTCTCTCTCTCTCTCTCTCTCTCTCTCTCTCTCCCTCTCTCTCTCTCTCTATCCCTCTATCTGTATGCCTTGTTCACCTGTATAGTGGCGGCGATCTCGGCTCCGAACCCCATGGTGATGGGCGCTTCGTGGGCGATGAGAACGCGCCCCGTCTTGACCACAGACTGAAACACAAGATACCAGCACACAACATTTTATATGTATCATAAATCTGTTCATGTGGCTAGGAAAATGGAACAGAAGCTATCAGTGCATGGCATTTTAGCCTCATTGTACACGGTAGAGCCCGGCTTGAAAGAAACAAAAGATATACAAATAGAGATGGTATCACCATTACAAAATTGATCCGTCCATTATCCAGGTTTTCCGCTTGCTCACTGCTCAGCTGGAGTTTGCTGCAAGTATGTACAGATTATGTCATTGTGTGTGTGTGTGTGTGTGTGTGTGTGTGTGTGTGTGACCAGCTGGAGTTTGCTGCAAGTATGTACAGATTATGTCATTGTGTGTGTGTGTGTGTGTGTGTGTGTGTGTGTGACCAGCTGGAGTTTGCTGCAAGTATGTACAGATTATATCATTGTGTGGCTAGAGTCTGTGGTATATAATTGTAGCACTATATTCATATGCCACCACAATCATGTTGCTAGAATCTGTGGTACATGTAGCACTATGTTCTTATGCCACCACAATCATGTTGCTAGAGTATGTGCTACATGTAGCACTATATTCATATGCCACCACAATCATGTTGCTAGAGTATGTGCTACATGTAGCACTATGTTCATATGCCACCACGTTCCTGTTGCTAGAATCTGTGGTACATGTAGCACTATATTCGTATGCCAACACACGCAGCTAGTCTGTGGTATATGTAGCACTCAGTTCTTATGCCACTAAAATCATGTTGCTATAGTCTGTGTTACATATAGCACTATGTTCTAATGCCATTACAACCATGTTGCTTTAGTCTGTGCTACATATAGCACTATGTTCTAATGCCACTACAATCATGTTGCTAGAGTCTGTGCTACATGTAGCACTATGTTCTAATCCCACCACAACCATGTTGCTATGGTCCGTGCTACATGTAGCACTATGTTCTAATCCCACCACAATCATGTTGCTATAGTCCGTGCTACATGTAGCACAATTCTCGTCCTACCTGCATGACGGTTTCCTGGTCCCAGGGCAGGATGGTGCAGAGGTCGATGACCTCACAGGACACGTTGAGCTTCTGCTGGGCCAGGGCGGCCACCTCTCGCAGCACGTGCACCTGGGTGCCCCAGCCCACCATCGTCACGTCGCTGCCTGGGGTACAGAGCATTGAGTGGTGTTAAAACAGAACATTCAGTGGTGTTAAAACAGAACATTGAGTAGTGTTAAAACAGAACATTGAGTAGTGTTAAAACAGAACATTGAGTGGTGTTAAAACAGAACATTGAGTAGTGTTAAAACAGAACATTGAGTAGTGTTAAAACAGAACATTGAGTAGTGTTAAAACAGAACATTGAGTAGTGTTAAAACAGAACATTGAGTAGTGTTAAAACAGAACATTAAGTATTGTTAAAACAGAGGCTCGTTACAACATGGGGTGGAGAGGCTCAACACAGAACATTAAGTATTGTTAAAACAGTGACTCGTTCATTTTTGACGATGTAAATAAAGATTTTGGATTATGCGATCATTAAGGTCAAGAAATGTGTCTTGCAGAACAAAAATAAAACAACAAAAAACGACAGAAAAATCCTATCGACATTTCTGGCAGGTATTAACGACTTTATAAAGTCCAGGAACATTGTATTAAAGAGTCTCGTGTATGGCTCAGGATTGAGATCATAGACAGGAGTCGGTGCAGATGTTTAATAAATAGCGCTTGTGAATGACGGTTTGGAGGTCTCTGTTCGAATTCCAAGCGTCTCCGTTTAGAATCTTTCGGGGAAACATATTATGGAAATAGAACCTTATAGGGATTTTTTTTCTGTGTTACTAAATAGAAGGCCATAACAGTGAAGAAAGTAATGTTTAAAAAATGAGCCGATGGTGAGAAAAGTTTTGAGAAGAAAAAAAAAGACTCGCTATTGAGTTTGTGCATTGGTATCAAATGTTCCTCATTGGTAGCGGTGGTTGATGTTGTTTAAGTAGCCACCAGGAAGAGCATGAAGTAAACACGACCGTCCAATACCAAGTGATTTCTGGTTCAAACAGGTATTACTTGATTTTTTTCCCTTGTTTTTTTCCGGGTATTTTGCAATGGCTAAATTCCGTGAGTTATTGAAACATATAATTTTCTTTTTAAATAAGAAAGTAAAATTATATTCACTAATGATTTTTTAAATCATACACGTTGCTTGTATACTGTCTGCTTTCACGATAAACAATACTCGGAAATTCCATGACGCCACAGTAAAAAGAATGTAATGGCAGCCATCTCGTGCGAGTAAAATGCTTACTGCGTTTGTTATGAAGAGTCCCCCCCCCCCCCCCCCCCCCTGACCATCAAAGGCACAATGAGAGATGAGAGAAAAATGCGCCGCCAGCCTGCCAGGGTCCCTGACCTCGCGAGATCAATGATCAATGATAGCACGGACGTTCCAGAGGTTTCAGCTTTCATTAACTTCTCACGGCTGTCACTGTGCATTTTGCTCTGCCTCAAAACGGAGATATCCTTTGATCCCTGCTGGCTGGGTGGCTCTCTGTGAGTCTCTACCAGTAATATCAAGTCCCACCATGAGAGATGAGAGAGAAACGCGCCGCCAGCCTGCCTGGGTCTCTGACCTCGCGAGATCAATGATCAATGATGGCACGGACGTTCCAGAGGTTTCAACTTTCATTAACTTCTCCCGGCTGTCACTGTGCATTTTGCTCTATCTCTGAACGGAGATAGCCTTTGATCCCTGTTGGCTCGGTGGCTCTCTGTGAGTCTCTACCAGTAATATTTTTTGTATCCGTTTCCTTCGGGTCTTTCGTGCTTGTCGAAATGCATCGAATATTATTTTACTTAGAGCAAAAAGCCAACAAAATTCTAACCGATGGTTCAAATGAGGATTATTATTATTATTATTATTATTCAGAAATATATATATAGAAACCAAAGGGTAGGTTTTGTGTCTGTTTTGAAGATTTCTCTAAAGCATGTGACTGCATTGATAGAGACAAACTATGGATTGTTGAGTAATCATGGTATCACGGGATCAATGTTGAACAGTTCAAAAAGTATCGACATGTGTGAAAGTTAAAGGGGCATAATGATCTCAATAGCAATGGCCTTACTGAGCTTTTCCTACGTGATAGTGGAATGGAACAAGGATGTGTGTTAAGCCCGTTGCTCCTTTGTTGCCCAATGGGAACACGAGCTGTCTCAATGAAATGTTACTCCTACTCCACTATTGGCTAACGATTATATATCCATCGCGCATTGTGTCTATTATATGCCGACGATCTCTGCTCATTCATTTTGATCATAGCATTATAGGACTACAGAGAAAGTTAAATATTTTTTTAAAGAGTTTTGCACCAAATGGGGAATGAAAGTCAATACAAAAAAAGGTAGTTTTTAGAAATGGTGGATACCTTCAACAAGATGAGAAATGGTTTTGGGAGTACAAGAAGTTAGAAACAGTAACATATTGCGGCTATTTCGATTTTTTATTATCCTCTCGATTAAGTTGGTAAAAAACATTGAAGGTCTAAGAATTGTTGGAGAAATGAGAATGTATTTAAACAATTCCACAATCTTGATTTTAACATAGCAAAAAAGTTTGCTTGTTTTTTTTAATCAAAATTAAAACGTTACTTCTATATGGGGCTGAGATTTGGGGAACAGAGAAAAGAGAAGTTATAGACGATATTCAAATTAAATATTGTAAAGATCTTAATGCTGACTACAAACAGAAAGCTATTCAGTTCTGGTGTAAACTCACACGTCTTGAAAACAACAGATACCCCCGAAAATGTTACTATAATTTATAATTCGTCTGAAATGGGGAGAGGCATTTGGGCATCACAAATTAAACATGCATTACTGTCTTTAGGATACGCATGGTAAGCACAGAGCGTGTCGAGTGTAGATTCTTTTGTGCTAGAAGTTGAGGTCTATCTAAGTCTCCTTTATGTCTTCGTTGCAATGTTGGTGTTGATAACGAATTTATTCACTTTATGTTCTTGTGTAATGATCATAAAGACGCAAGAGAATCGATCCTCCCCCCTTTTCATATTCGCATTTATTTATGAGAGACATGCACATGATAATGACATGAGTATTCATTTTTCCTACGTATATCAAAACTAACAAACATGTTATGAATGCATTTTATGATTTCCCTTTATTGGATGTGAGTCCATTTTCTCTTTATTGTACATTTTCAAAACGCAAGTTTCAGTTTATAATTAATGGCGATATTGTAAAACAATTTCATACTTTCATTTTCCCATTTTGAAATAACTCTGATAGATTCTGTCAAATCAATTTATTTTTGTCTGGAGGTACCTTTTTTATTTGTAATTATGATGTATGAGCCAAAGGCTTTTTTCCCCCGAATAAAATTCAATTCAATTCAATTATTATTATTATTATTATTATTATTATTATTATTATTATTATTATTATTATTATTATTTTTATTATTATTATTATTATTATTATTATTATTATTATTACTACTATTATTTTTATTAATTATTATTATTCGCCGACTTGCGTTAGGGGCTTACGCCATGGCACGTCGTAAGTCTGGTGTCGAGTCAAAAACAACAATTACGCGGAAGGCTAATTGGATTGAGCCAAAATGAAACCCAAACATCGTTACGAACCATTTCTGCCGATCTGATAATTTGCTGAATGCCTGTTCATTATTGTCTGAACACTGGCGAACATTAACAGATGGGCCAGTCTTGTTTTGACTGGGGACAAGTCGGAGGCGGGGCTAGCTGTAGAAACCACTACTGACAGATCTAAAACGGTTTATAACGGTCAACGAACCAGTTTAAAAACATTAAAACAATGTTTTCATTAGACTTAATATAAAACAGTGGACAAAATTATTGAACGAACTAAGCCCCCATCAGATCTAACGGTTATACGTAACCGAAAAAAGTATTAAGCGAAATAAACACAACTTGTCAACTAAAGGGAGCTATTTAAAACAAACAAAAACAATTAAAGCTTATAAAAGCACATGAAACAACGTTTGTATTTGTTTCATGAGGTGGTGCCAGCGGTGGTTGCAGAATTAGACTTAGCAGCAACAGTAGCAGCAGCAGCAGCAGTAGTAGTAGTAGTAGTAGTAGTAGTAGTAGTAGTAGTAGTAGTAGTAGTAGTAGTAGTAGTAGTAGTAGTAGTAGTAGTAGTAGTAGTAGTAGTAGTAGTAGTAGTAGTAGTAGTAGTAGTAGTAGTAGTAGTAGTAGTGAATTATTATTATTATTATTTCTATTATTATTATTATTAATTATTATTATTATTATTATTGTTATTTTAAAGCCAGGACATTCGCACCTGCGCAGCTAGCGTATCATGATGTGTAATTGACACCAGACAAGCTTGTAGTGCGGCGAGCCGATCCCTGCAGCCCCGGCGTGGGACGAATTGCGGTGTCGTGTCAAAAACAACAACAAGTACACGGAAGGCTAATTGGATAGAGACAAAATGAAACCCAGACATCATTACTAATCATTTCTGTCGAACTGATAATTTCCTGAACGACTGTTCATTATTGTCTGAACACTGGCGAACATGAACAGATGAGCAAGTCTTGTTTTGACTGGGGACATGTCGGAGGCGGGGCTAGCTGTAGAGGCCACAACTGGTAGTATAACGGTTTATAACGGTCAACGAACCAGTTTAAAAACATTAAAATCATGTTTTCCTTAGACTGAATATAATAGAATGGATAAAATTACTGGAACGAACTAAGCCCCCATCAGATCTAACGGTTATACGTAACCGAAAAAAGTATTAAGCGAAATATACACAACTTGGCAACTAAAAGGAGCTATTTAAAACAAACAAAAACAATTAAAGCTTATAAAAGCACATGAAACAACGTTTTGTCTTTGTTTGTTTCATGAGGTGGTGGCAGCGGTGGCTGCAGAATTAGACTTAGCAGCAACAGTAGCAGCAGTAGTACAAGTGGTACTGGTAGTAGTAGTGGCAGGTCTCTCTCTCTCTCTCTCTCTCTCTCTCTCTCTCTCTCTCTCTCTCTCTCTCTCTCTCTCTCCTTCTCTCTCTCTCTCTCTCTCTCGCTCTCACTTATGAATATAATGTAGGGAACATGCTGCGAGAGGCTTAGATCTAGTGATGACCACAGATGCTGATTTGATTTCGTGAAAGTGGGCTTTGCAGGCACCAGCCCCCAACTTATCTGTAAGGCGTCGCCCGTCATCCATCAGTGGGACGGGTGACTGCCCTGCATACTAACGAGGCTGGCCAAGCCCAGTTCAATCTGTAAGAAGCCGGGGTGTCCTGCCGGCAAGCTTGGTAGTATTATGGTACCGGTAGCCAGGCAACATGTCTGACCACTACTCGGGCTCGGCTTATGCAACTGTACATTGACTTAGTAAGTTTTATCGTAAAAAGCACTTAGCGCGCTAAGTTGCATGCAACCGGTACCTTTACTTACTAAGTTCGTCGTAACTGCTAAGTTAGAAATACCCCGTCGTAAACTACCCTAAGTAAAAACGTAGCCAATCAGCGCCTTGCTTTTTCTTATAGCTCAACGCGCCATGAGAGCAACAAACGCGCCATTGCAACCGGTAGCCAGGCTACTCGCCACCACTCGGGCTCGGCTCGTTCAACTGTCTTAGTGAGTGAGCTTTTTGTTTGTTTGTTGTTTTTTTGCCTATTCACATCACTCTGCTCACCCAATTTGCATGTGTATATCAGAGTAAAAAAAACACAAACGTCAAAAGCATTCAGACAATGTGTTTTTTTCACTCTTGTTTCGGCATGCATTAAACCAGTGTGTTCACACCATTCTGATTCGCGTGTGCATAATTATATATTGTGTAATATTCACTCTGATTCCACAGTGCACAAAGCAAGGCATCCAGCTTGGCTACTTGGGCGGCAGTTGTACCGACATCTTGAATGAACCTCGATTTGAATCTTCAAATGCGTCTTAAACAATGAAAAACTATATTTCTGAATTAAATATGCTTTTTTATACCTTTCTAGCCTCTATTATTTTTGTTATATACATAAATTGTTACAAAATATTGTTTTCAACAAATCCCCTCGAGTTTACGTTCACAAACTCTTAGCTTGGCCTAGATCAAACGTTATGAGCACAGTTAAACCTAGCGAAATGATTAAAGAAAAACTAGAATACATAACTTTGTACATGTATAGGTATTATAAACTAAATAAGCTTTATTTTATAAAATTACACAATCTGAAGGCTTAGAGCTCATGTAGCGGAAACAGCGGTGTAGTGTAGTGTGAAGTGTTTGGAGGGAGGTCAGAGATGAATGTCCACTTTCGGCTAGATCTAGATGTAGCTTTTTATTGAATTGATTTCAATTTTGTTTGTAATCAAGATCTCTAGGTATCTCAGTTAGGGTGAACAACCATAGATTCCTCCTAAATGTATTTATTGCACGATCCACGAGTTTTAATCACTGGAAGCCGAAGCAGGCGTTGTTCACTACATTGTGCTATCTTGGGCGAGATCATGTGACAACCGATGCGCATCCACTGAAATAAGTCATATATACACATGTAGATCAGATACATGTATAGTATTTCTCTATTCTGAGGGGGGCGCGGTGGTCCAGGGGTAGAACATCGGCTTCCGAGTGAGAATCCTGCCGGTTTCGTTCCCTACTGGTTGGGTCGGTGCCAGTATAATGTAATCAGCTGAGACAGGAGTCATGGTATCCCCGCCCTGTCTCGTGTGTGGCAGCACATAAAATTGCCAGACGTCCGTCTTGGGTCCCGTCCACAATATAGTCTATATAGTGCTGATGTTGGGACGTTAAAACCAACTCAAATTCAAACTCATTCCCTATTCTGAGTATAATTGTATACATGTATTCTGGCCCTAGACAATTTACTCGCGGAACACACACACACACATACAATGGACCACATAAATGATGATAACTCGAAAGTTTATTCGGGAATTCCCTTTCTCTTGTGAAGACATTGGATCTTGAGGTCTCATAACTCGTAAGCTGATTCGAGAATTCCCTTTTGCTTGTGTAGACATTGGATCTTGAGGTCTCGCCTTCAGCCGTCAGTTCAAGTTAATGGTATTACCAGACAGGCTGAAATAGTCATGCGTGTATGGCTTAAAAACTCAACCGCCTTAAGGTCAAGAAAGCAATAAGAGTGAGCAGGCGTCACGCTAGCTCCCCATATCAATAACACTGTGAGCTCTTGTGAGACGTCTCGCTAAAATCTATTGTCTGTGGCACTAAAGTTCTCGTGTGGCAAAGAGAATTCTATAGCTGGCGAAAACCAAGGGGACAGACGCATCCACACAGGCAGAAAATGGTCCGGCCAAATCGCATGTCCTTTAAAATTAGGCTAGCGACTGACAACGCAATTTCTACTAGTGAGTTAGGACTGGAAAACTTGGACGTACAGTCGAGGAGGAGGAGGAGGAGGAGGTAAAAAAAAAAAGGGGGGGGGGGGGGGGGGGGGCAGGGTGGGAGTGGGGGTAGGGGGTACGAGCCTAGAAGTGGTGGTCGACTTCCGTGGAGATGAGGCAAGGCGGAACCCGATTACACCAGCACCCGCCTAACTCGATTGTACGGGATGCTGCCATTTGTAGACATTATTATTTTGCCCGACCGCGGGGGTGAGAAAACAAGGAGAGGAGAGAAAACTCCCGTTTCTACTTTAAAAAACAAAAAAACAACAATGAGGATTGACTACTTCACAACTCGCTGGATATCACCATAATATCATATTATAGTAACGACCACATACACTCTAATACTCAAAACATTACTACCGCCTGTATACACATAAATCAGGCTTTTTTTTAAAAAAAGGAAGAAGATAGAACGAAAGGAAAATCCGCAATTAAGATATTTCGACAGGTTCAAGTTCCAGGTGTGAACGTTCCAAGGTCTGACGTCAGTTGGAATACTGACTAGAATCCTCACCGCTAGCCTGGTAGTACATCTTCTGTACAAGCGTTGATTATTTTCATTGGTTCAAAAATATATAGAGGGGAAGAGCAAGACGTGGCATAATTTTAGTGAGCATGTCATCTTTAGACCAAGAGGAGAAAAAAGGCACGCAGCATAAGTTTGAAATCAAGCCAAAAAACTTTTCTCTAACAAAGAACAAACAAAACAAAAACCCAACAACCTGAGACCTCTAACGGAGATTGGCTAATGCTTCCCCAACAGCGCATTGCACTTTTCTCGGTACATGTATCTCTGGGCGAGCTACAAGATCCCATAATGTCTGCTGGCTGACTTCCGGTAGGGAAAGAAACCGACTTGAGAGACGAGATACTAATCTCGACTAGAAACGTGTGATGGTTATTCAACAAAAAGTTCACACGAGCTTTTGTTTACTACCGTTTTTGTTTGACCGAATCGTCGATTTACATTAACTTTTGCTGTGACTGTGTACTTTCTGATTGAAATGGAGACGACTAGTATGTTTATTTCATAATTATAATATGTTCACTTGCGATAAGGTGGGTTTCTTCTCTGGAGACTCTCTGTAATCAAGCTCCCCGGTGAGTTTCTACACAGTGTGCTGTTCACTAGCTTTAATAAATTTATCATAAAGCTAAGCAATGTCTACGACCCGATAGAGATATAGCTAACACCTCTCGCATCGCTGTGCTCTCATTAATGACGAGTTCTCCAGTTTTCACTAACTTATCAAATGAAACCGAGGCTGGTGTTTGCATGCTGGGACCGGGTGTCTTGTTCGACTGGCGGGAGTTTCCGGTCTGTCTCATGGCGTACGCCTTGCTAAGCCCACCTCGTCTTTAAATAGAATATCACTGGACAAACAAAAGATACGGTTTTATTCCGGAAGGAAAGTTCTGTAATCCAGTTCCGGTAGGTTGATGCCAGAAGCGGAAGTACAAGTCCCAGAGAGATATCGAATTGAAGCCCAGCTTAGCGTTTGCCGGGCTGGGTTGATAGTCTGACAGCGCAGTGGCAAATCCGGCCACACTGAACAACTACTGAACAACTAGACATCGCGCTGCTCGTGTTGGCCAGTCGGTCAGCTCTATTTTAGCGCCTCTTCAGTCCTGTCTACAAATAAATTTTTATTGTATACCACACAGCGAGGTAAGCGTTTTAATGATGGTCTGTGTACTTCACTGAGGGGCGACCCCACAAGCAGACCGGTGTCTACAAGTACAAGCCCGTCTGTGTTTAGATGTGAGTGCGTACGTATACGTATACCCCTTTGGAGTTGTTATAAAAAAAAGGTTAGCTTTTATAGATTAGGACCAGGGTGAAATGAAAGATATTGCACACAAAAAAAGATAAAGTTAAAGACAAGAGAATGTGATAAATATACAGAAAAAAATTGAAAGTAAGTTCAAGGAAAATAATATGAAAGTTATGTGGAACACTTTAAAAACTATGGCTACTTGCTACGGCATTGCTAGAGATACCTTGGTAGTAAAAATGGAAAGATCATACGCAGATGAACTGAACACATTTTACTGTCGTTTTCACTGTGAAAGCCGATGGCAGAGTGGTTAAGCACACTGGTCTTCGCCTTGGCAAGGCGAATTGGTGCCGAGTATAGTAGAAGGTGCGGGTTCGGTCCCCGTCCATGCCATCGGTCTAAAATGTGTCTTTGTCTACTTGTTTTATCTGTTGGTCTCAAGCTAGACCTAGGTTTGTGGCTGTCCCTTCTAACCTACTGCTGCTGCTGCTGCTACTCTACTACTACTACTACTACTACTACTACTACTACTACTACTACTACTACTACTACTACTACTACTACTACTACTACTACTACTACTACTAGGTTAGAAAGGGACAGCCACAAACCTAGGTCTAGCTTAGACCAACAGATAAGACAAGTTGACAAAGACTATATTTTTTAGACTAATGACATGGACGGGGATCGAACCCGCACCTTCTACTCGGCACCCATCGCCTTGCCAAGGCGAAGACCAGTGTGCTTAACCACTCTGCCATCGGCTTTCACTAAAATGAAAGCTCCTGTCAGAGGGCTTTACACACGGCTTGCCTTGACTGAGAAATCGTACTTTGCTGAGTTAGACCTGTCCGTTTTTATTACAGAACGTGAACAAACTAGTTTCTCTATAGGATCCCGAAGTATTCATGTTAGCCAGAATAAATAATAGAATTATGATACAGAGAAGCAGGCCAACAACAACTACTGCTGCTGCTGCTGCTGCTTAACAATTATTGTCAATATTGTTGTTACATGTGTTGCTTTTACTGCTACTGTTGTTGCTACTGTTGTTGTTACTGTTGATGTTATTATTAACAAATAACATCACCAGTATTCTACTTAAAATCACTACCACCATAATTGGTGAGGTAAATGTTAACCTTTCCTTTTATGGAGGTCTAACAACAGAAAAAGTTACTCTATTATCATCACCGTCATTCCCATTACAAGTTTCACCAAAATAACAACCATCATCAGCAGCAACATCCTCATCTTCAATCTCATTCTATGCATCAGACCTTCATCACCGTTATAAGATTCCCCATTATGGTTACCAGGTCTAGTTTTAAAAAAAGACGGCGCAGTGGTAGCGCGCTTGCCTACCTTCTACGAGCACCTCTGCCTTGGAGAGCGGCAGCATGTAGTCCCCCGTGGGCACCTCCTCAGACGCCGAGCGGTAGAGAACCTTGGGCTCGAAGAACATGCACGGGTCGTCGTCGCGGATGCACGACAGTAGGAGGCCCTTGGCCTGGATGGGGCCGCGCGGCATCACCACCTGGTGGGGACACACAGGTCACACAGTTAGCAAACTTCAGCATGGATTGTGTTACTCGTGTCACACAGGGCACACAGTTAGCAAACTTTAACATGGATTGTGTCACACAGTTAGCACACAGTTAGCAAACTTTAACATGGATTGTGTTACTCGTGTCACACAGGTCACACAGTTAGCAAACTTTAACATGGATTGTGTTACTCGTGTCACACAGGTCACACAGTTAGCAAACTTTAACATGGATTGTGTTACTCGTGTCACACAGGTCACACAGTTAGCAAACTTTAACATGGATTGTGTTACTCGTGTCACACAGGTCACACAGTTAGCAAACTTTAACATGGATTGTGTCACACAGTTAGCACACAGTTAGCAAACTTTAACATGGATTGTGTTACTCGTGTCACACAGGTCACACAGTTAGCAAACTTTAACATGGATTGTGTTACTCGTGTCACACAGGTCACACAGTTAGCAAACTTTAACATGGATTGTGTTACTCGTGGCATTACCCAAACAGATTAACCACATTTAGATTGTTCTACTCTGAGAGGAAATATTATTACACATATAAATGTGTTACAGGATGTTCTCTTGAAAAGCGTAGAAAACAATGTGTAAGCAATCAACCTGTAGTAGCAGGCTGGGCCAAACACGAGAACTTTAAAGATGTACATGTATGCAAGAAAAGCTCACTCCGTGAAATAAAAAAAAATCTACTATACCAACTTTCGCTATCTAGAAGACGGACACGCCCCCAGTACCAGACCTGTGGTAAGACTAGCACACGAGCTTCGCGGCCGTTTGGACACTAGCAAGAACAACACATTTCTAGCAATCTCATACAATCACACCAACAAACAAAACAAAAAAAAACGGAAAAAAAGAAAATAAAAGCAAACTTGAAGATGTAACTTGGCGATATAAAACATACACTAGAGTTTATGTACCAGAAAAAGCAAGGTGTCTCTCTTAACTTGTGATGACGTTTCATCAATAACACGTACGCTGTTCGTCTCGTTGAGTTTCTTTTTAATCCATGGAGTTACTATAGAATCTACATCATCATATCCCCCACTCAATCAACCCATTTTCCAAGAACTGAGCCCACACAGGAACAGTCGGAGGTGCCCCAGCCCCCGCACACAACAGAGGGAAACTGGGGATGGTACGAGCAACATAAAACACGATACATGTATTAGATTAGAATCTTTTGCCCCTTGTCACTTTGAAGCGGCCTTGGAACATGGAGTAGATCGGTGTTTTAAGAAAGGAGAGCAGACACTGCTTTTTTCCTTTCCATATTTTACGAACAGACAAGAAGCATTAGCTTATCTTCAGTATTTTTCATGTGCCTCCCATAATGAAGTTTGCAGAGCGGCCCCTGAGGCCGGTATTGTTATGGAGAGAGCGCGCCATGTGGGAATTATTGCAATAAAACGTTACGACTACACAACCGAGACGGCGCCCTGCCGGTCCCAAGCGCAATGCCGTTTCTTTCTGCACATACAGAATTACCAATTAATAGTTTTGTTTTGTTTTTTGTTTTTTTCATTCTATCAAGGGTTTTTTTTCGCTCCTGGAAGTGTCGCTTTCCATATGCTTTGTTGCAGAAGCCGCATATAAATTTTATAAATATATCGCGTGAAAAAAAAATGATATTATGCTGCTGTTCCCGAACAGAATCTGATCAAGCAGGCTCTACAGGGAACATTATGCAAACGAATAATATCTACAAGTGTCCACTGATAAGAATATAAGAAGAAGAAGAAGAAGAAGAAGAAGAAGAAGAAGAAGAAGAAGAAGAAGAAGAAGAAGAAGAAGAAGAAGAAGAAGAAGAAGAAGAAGAAGAAGAAGAAGAAGAAGAAGAAGAAGAAGAAGAAGAAGAAGAAGAAGAAGAAGAAGAAGAAGAAGAAGAAGAAGAAGAAGAAGAAGAAGAAGAAGAAGAAGAAGAAGAAGAAGAAGAAGAAGAAGAAGAAGAAGAAGAAGAAGAAGAGCGTGTGACAGCTAGCTCGAAATACTGCAACACACTGCACATACATATCGATCGTGCTAAAAGAGAGCGAGGCCTATGTATAAACAACTAACCATTGCAGACATTAGCCAGTTAACCACCTGTTCCAGTAGAGATCTGTTTTATCAATTTCACTATTTTGTTAGCATTCCATGGACAGTTTTATGTGCATGATCGAAGCGAGCCCGTGCTATTATTGCTATATTGTATCAAGAAACATTATGAAGTTATCCAAATAAGGGAAATGGTCTGTAACAGTGACATACTTTGCTGGATCAATGCATAATTGTTGTTGTTGTTGTTGTTGTTGTTGTGTTGTTGTTGTTGCCCATCAATATCACCATCATCATTATTTTTGTTTGGGTTGTTATGTTTTCTTTGCTATTCCCAATAATTCCACAACGAGGATCATCATCGTCGTAACCACCGCACAAGGATCATTACCAAAATCATTATCATTATCTCATTGACGTAGTTTGGTGTTTTTATTGCCGCCAGCAACACTGTCAATGTGATCATGGCTTCTACTAGTTCTAGCTATGCTGTGCAGCTATACTGGCATTCACATAGGCTGTAATCACACTCACAATTATAGCCCACTATCATCATCCGCAAATAAGCAGGAAAACGGCATCAGATTATGTCGACGTCATCGCTGACAACCCCCCCCCTCCCCCAGTCTCAGTCGTTGTAGACCTATCAGCAGTCGATTTACCAATACCTCCATAAGGATCGATACCGACAATACCCTAAGTGCCATCAGTTACACCGTCATGGACGCTAACACACAAAGGAAATGGGTTATCGCGCTCAAAATATCCGATAGAAGAATTTTTCCTCACCAGAAACAACATCAACATCATCCTCAGCACCGTCTAAATTATGGACGCCGCCATTATCACCATCAAACAAACAACTTAGTGGAATAGCACAAGCAAATCGCCGTAACAAAGGCCAAACTAACCAGTGTATTTCTCACCAGGCAGAAAATGAAGCTCTTTCTGCGTGATGCCGGGAGGGCCGGTCTGTTATGGCTAGCTTTGGGCGTGGGTTGGGTTGAGTTGGTTTAACGTCCAACAGCAGCACTATATAGGCTATATTGTGAACGGGCCCAAGATGGACGTCTGACAATTTTATGTGCTGCCACACACGAGACAGGCCGGGGATACCATGACTCCTGTCTCAGCAGGTCACATTATCATGACACCGACACAACCAGTAGGGAACGCAACAGCCAGGATTCGAACTCGGGACCTTTTGCGTCGGAAGCCGATGTTCTACCCCTACACCCCCCTCCCCCCACACCGGTTTGGGCGAGTTACATTCAAGATGATGAAGAGTAAGAGCGATGTAACAACAACGTTCTATAACTGGTGAGCGCCTGACGTCATGCGGCAGAGTGCCCTATGAGTATGAAAACATCGTTCAATCATACCACGACGCGACAAACACACACACTAACTTACATCTGGGCAAATAACGTTCGCAACCAATTATTGTACGCCCCCATCTCTATTTACTGCGTTTGTGAAAATGTATAAATACAGTGTGTGGCAATTACTGGTGGAATTATTTTGGTGGGTTGGTGTGCCGGTGATTTGTCTATTATATTTGTTGTTTTTTACTCAATAAAAGGGCAGGGCGTGGGGCAGGGAAGAGGAAATAAATGAGAGAGAGAGAAAGACAGAGAGGGAGGGGGGGGGGGGAGAGAGGTAGGGGGGTGGGGGCGAAGAGAGATGGATAGCAAACGTTCGAGGTTCACGTTGGTTGTTGGTTTCTGAACGTGCGTTCTCTATAGAGAGACTACCATTACCACCAGTTCCATTCTGTGTGCCATCTCAGGAAAGTTTGACATGACATGGTCTGACACTCCTGTTCATGGCGTTGTCTGCACATTCTGAAATCGTACAGCCTTTGACAGCGTTCCCCAGGGGGATCCTATACGGCGACAGGCGGCGTTGACAGAAGACAAAAGATCAGGAGGAAGGCAAGACATGATAGATCCTATGCTGGTTCATTCTATTACTACGAGGCTGGTCCTCTTATGTATGGGGTTCCCTAATTTTGGAGGTTCTAAAGTGGAAAGGGGGGATAGGTTGAGACAGATAAGACAAACCTTCCCTTCTACGCTGGGGGGACGGGTAAGGTTAGGTTTATACATTTAATTTTCTTTTTATGAGTGAGGCGGGAGATTGAAGAAGTAGGTGCAACTGGTATGGCTGCATAGTTAAAACCGGGGGTATTACCCTATTGGTATTCTAATTAAGTATTGTTCCACCATTCCAAATATGGCCGTGGCTATTGCAGCTCTGAACGTACTTCACAGAGTTAGGTTGTATGGCGGACGGGTAGACAAGCCGTGGTGCATGGGACTGCCTGTCGCCCCTGTCGGTTGTGTTTGGGATTCACTTTCCTTGGGTCACATTGTGACTCAGTATACAATCTGATGATATGCTGAACAATTGGGAAAAAGGCGAATATGAGAATGTTGTTGAGTTGGTCTAACGTCCAGCGTCAGCACTATATAGGCTATATGGGAAATGAGAAAGAAGCCAGAATTGATGGGTGCATTACCTCGCGTGTTGTGACCTGTGTTTGACTAAGTTATATGTACTTTAAAACCTAAGCTCACAAACAAGTGTGTCAAGAAAAAGCAAGACGGTGACGACAGCATGGGTGAAAACGAAAATGTTTCCGTTTCTCCTTCAGCGGTTGAAACACATTGCTCTAAATAGAAGATTTCAGGATTCGATTGAAAGAAAAGGCGGAAAAGAATGAAAATCTGCAATTCGACACAGAGACAGGCAATACGGGTGCGAGATAGATAGATAGATAGATAGATAGATAGATAGATAGATAGATAGATGGATAGATAGATAGAGAGGGATAGAGAGAGAGAGAGAGGGATAGAGGGAGAGGGAGAGAGATAACCTGTAGTTTAAGGAGGCGGAAAATCTCTTTTGCAATCAATGGAAAAGAAAGATATAACAACGACAACAAGAATAACCGCAGAAACAACAACAAAATAAACAACAGTAACAACAAAACAATTTCAACAACGAGAGGGCCAGCGAAAGACTTGAGTCGGTTGATTTATAATTATTTGTGAAAATCGACCGTTCATTTAACTTTAATCCAGCCCAACAAAGATTAGAATTATAATTCATGTGACTATCGACCGTTCATTTAACTTTAATCCAGCCCAACAAAGATTGGCGAGCAGCTGCCGCGAGGGATCAAGGTTAAAGCCGAGAGTGTGGACTGCACAGACGTCCTGGTTGTCACTCTCTGGACGCAATCTCGGACATGCGCACGTGCACCAGTGATGACGGCCTATCGCCACGAGTGATGGAGACATGGTACCTAGAAAGGTCAGGTCATCGTGACAACACCATTAAGGCTGCTACTACTCTAGATAGTCAAATGGGTGTACACATTGAACATAGTGTCAGGTATGAACACAACAAGATTCCATCACATTACTTACGAAAGCACTCTGATTCTCTGAGCCCGCACCGAGGTTTTCTTTTTTTTTATAAACCGTACCCATACACACACACCTGCCCCCCCGCCACCCCCCCCCCCCCCCCCCCCCCCCCCCAAGCTTTGGACGCTTTACATTTAAGATGTAGAGGAGTAAGAGCGATGTAATTATAATAACAACGTTCTATAACTGGTGTGCGCCTGACGGCATGCGGCAGAGTGCGCTATGAGTATGAATATATCGTTACATTCCTACCACGAAGCGACAAACACACACACTAACTTACATCTGGGTAAATAACGTTCGCAACCAATTATTGTACGCCCCCATCTCTATTTACTGCGTTTGTGAAAATGTATAAATACAGTGTGTGGCAATTACTGGTGGAAGTTTGTTAATGGGTTGTTGTGCCGGTGATTTTTTGTGAAAGCGTTAGGGTCAAAGTCCAATTTTTGTATTAGGAATACTACAAGGAGGTTGGGCAAATTCACATTAGCCCACCTTGGTGAAAGGGGACTCTACTCGTCACTGAGATGTTGAAACTTAAGACACAGTTAAGCTGACGTAAATCTAAACCACGCCGCGCCCGGAAAGAGCGCACTATAATGGTTTAATCTCTAATAGTTGCAGAGTCTGACGGATACATTAATTTAGTGTTGATTTTTGTTTTTTGTCATATTATTGTTTACATTGTATTTTTGTCACACAACCCCTTCTTAGCGAGACAGGTCGGGCACTGCCCACCCTGCCCAAAGGCACCAGCCGCCCTTGCCCATACATAACCCCTCCCCCCAAACACACACCAATAAACTATGCTTGCAATGAGTTGAGTTGAGTTGGTTTAACGTCCAACATCAGCACTATATTGTGGACGGACCCCAGGAATGACGTCAGACAATTTTATGTACTGCCAAAAACGAGACAGGGCGGGGATACCATGACTCCTGTATCAGCCAGTCAAATTAAACTGACACCGACCCAACCAGTAGGGAGCGAAATCGCCAGGGCTCGAACCCGGACCTTTTGCGTCGGAAGCCGATGTTCTACCCCAGGATCACCGCGCCCCCCTCTGCTTGCAATATTGGCGCCCCAACCTCTACTGGCGTTCTGTTCCCAGTGCAATGCTATAATAGTGTTAATCTGTTGTGTGCCTAGAGCTGCCTATTTGGAGCCTTGGCTGGACAAACCTCTGGACAGGATGGGGACCGGGCCCGCCTTGCTTACCCAGACATGTCCCACTCAGGTACAGTGTAGCACACAAACAAAGCATTAAAAAAGCAAGAAAAGATGAGAATGTAGCTGTGCAGAGATTGCTGGCGTGTGGTTGGCAGGACTGCGGTCGACACGCCATTCTCAGTAGACACCTATAGCAGAGCCGACGTGTAGCTTACTTGTAGCGGGTAGAGCTCCAGTGACGTCATCCGCTTGGGATTCCCCTGACCTAGTTTCTCCCTACAAGTCAGCTCTACACGCTAACGGTAAATTTGGCCTGCGTGTAACGTGTAGGAGGCCTTCTACACGTCGACACTTTAAACGTGTTTTTATCCACAATAAAGATTTGATTTTAAAAACCTTAAGTTATTTTCTAGTATTTTTTCAAATTCTAGACCATTGAAAGAAGATTGGGCCCTGAAAGTTAGTTTGTTTCGATCGAAAAGTGGTTTCAAAATACATGCTTCTCAGCTGTCGGGTTTTCGTCTGGGTATGGATCTCTAGTATAGATCTAATGATTTTATTATCCTATTTTTGTTTGTTTTTGACTGTTGCCGAGACCGTGTACTGTTGTGGAGACTGTGTAACCCCATTAATATATAATAGGAACCTAGATCTAGTTTTGATTAGACATACATCCACACTGTTTAAACATAAAATAAAAACAATAACAAAAGCTACAAGTCGACCTGTAGGTTCCGCTGCTATAAGGCGTTTTAGCCAAGCGATGACTTGTAGAGCGAGCCTCGTTTTCCTACACGCTACCGGTACACGTTAGAGCTACAAGTATGGTTGCTATAACTCTCTAGTGTCTCTGGAGTAGATGACTTGTAATCTCCCTCCTAGTTCAAAGTCTTCTAGGTTCCCAATGATCGCACTTTACGGCGTTGAGTCCCTATATTTATATCTAACCATAGAATACGCAACGTCAACAGCTAGGATATAAGGCGCGCGGATCCCGAGACAAATTTCTGTCAATTTCACTTGCTTCCACAGAGAGACAGTGGGAGTCCACCACGAATCCAGTCTCGGCCGGTCACAACTAGAACGATCGTGTCTGGACACCTGGTCTGAGCCTGTAGCCGCGGGCCCCCCGTACAGACAACGTGGACGGGTCCTGCTAACACTGGTCTGTAGCCGCGGGCCCAGAGAGAGAGAGAGGGAGCGGTGATGCCCAGCACAGACATCAGACAGTCTGGCTCGCTACGTGACACGCCCACAGATGTTCGCATTACATCTGGGCTAGTGAAGTAAACTGGGGAAGTATTTTCGGCGGCCGACTATGGCATGTAAATACACTGTAACCCATGCGTCTAAATCTGATTCCTCCTTGCACTTAACACACCTGTAGTGTAGCGCTTGAGCCTCTTGCTCAAACTCTGGCTTGTCTGTAGGCGGACTAGAGCCCGGACACAGAAAGCTAGTACAGTTCAAACTTGTCACATCTGCATAGAGCCATAGCACAACCAGTCTGGGCTGGACTTGACACCTTCTTACCGCCACTGGCAGGGACAGAAGCTACAGGAACAGCGGTGCTGACAAAGACAGAACAAACAGTTATCGACGTTGAGAATTACAATCACATCAACTTTCTATATATTTTTGTAACGTCTGCCACAAAATAGTAGATACAAAGTTTCACTTTCAGAAAAAAAAAACTTAACTCTGAGCATGACTGGATAGCGAGATTAAAGAAGATCCTACAATTTGACTTGTATGAATCCTTCGTTTTCATGTCACGTATGTAACGTGGCATTGGTGCCTTTACAAGGATGAAATGAGCTCTTCCCTCACTGACCCCACCATAGACCGACAAGCTGAACCGCAGCCTCTAGTGAAAGGATCGCGTGACTTCACCCCAGGACACGTCACTCGGAGAAACTGACATACGCCGCTACCTGTTTGTAGGCGACTCTTACCCCTAAAAACAGCCTTTGTGGTCAACATTGCGGTATGGAATGACAAAATCACAACCGTAAGGCGCGGTATTTTCTGATCGCGTATCGAGATAGAGGTTCCCCATCACATGTGGCTTGCGCTGAGAGCCCTGTTATGGCAGGCCTCTAATGCTGTTTATCTGTGTGGGCGATGAGGGATAATTAGACTGTCAGTCCGGCCAGGCACGATCGACCCGTTTGTCATCTCCGTGCGCCATAAACAAGCCGGCCGCCGGTCAACAGGCACACCTAGTCTTCAGTGCGTTAGACTGCGCTCGTCTCTCTATTTAGAGATACAGTAGGTCTTTCCTAGAATGCAGAGATGGCTTGGTTGCTTTGATAATTCTATTTTAAAAAGCCCACTCGGTAACGGACCAAAAGACTAACGCTCCCTCCAGTCCAGTAAGTTAGTCAACAGGGATTCAAATAATTATCAGGAGCCAGGGTGTGTTCCGTTGACATCCTAACCTTAATGCGATGCAGCCATATCACTTAGCTCATAACAACACTCATAATAAATGAGTGTTCATGACTGTAGTCAACACAAAGAGCGGCGAGTTTGGTACGCCAATCTCTGGTTTAGTGTCCGGCGACCCTAGACCGCGAGTCTAACACCTTTCAAAGACGTGTGTATGTGACCCTGTGAGGAACATCGGCTTCCGAGCAAAAGGTCCGGTTCGAGTCCTGGCGATTTCGCTCCCTACTGGTTGGGTCGGTGTCAGTTCAATGTGACCTAAGTATGACATCCCCGCCCTGTCTCGTGTGTGGCAGCACATAAAAATGTCAGATGTCAGTATTGGGTCCCGTCAACAATTTAGCCTATATAGTGATGATGTTAGACGTTAAACAAACTCAACTTAACTGAACCGCCCCGAGGATACAGGAGGCAAACGCTCAGAATGACTGTAGCACGGTTTAGTGGTGAGGTCAGCAGGTCTGACGTCTGTGTAATATCTTTCTTTGTAAGACTGTGTAATATCTTTCTTTGTAAGACTGTGTAATATCTTTCTTTGTAAGACTGTGTAATATCTTTCTTTGTAAGACTGTGTAATATCTTTCTTTGTAAGACTGTGTAATATCTTTCTTTGTAAGACTGTGTAATATCTTTCTTTGTAAGACTGTGTAATATCTTTCTTTGTAAGACTGTGTAATATCTTTCTTTGTAAGACTGTGTAATATCTTTCTTTGTAAGACTGTGTAATATCTTTCTTTGTAAGACTGTGTAATATCTTTCTTTGTAAGACTGTGTAATATCTTTCTTTGTAAGACTGTGTAATATCTTTCTTTGTAAGACTGTGTAATATCTTTCTTTGTAAGACTGTGTAATATCTTTCTTTGTAAGACTGTGTAATATCTTTCTTTGTAAGACTGTGTAATATCTTTCTTTGTAAGACTGTGTAATATCTTTCTTTGTAAGACTGTGTAATATCTTTCTTTGTAAGACTGTGTAATATCTTTCTTTGTAAGACTGTGTAATATCTTTCTTTGTAAGACTGTGTAATATCTTTCTTTGTAAGACTGTGTAATATCTTTCTTTGTAAGACTGTGTAATATCTTTCTTTGTAAGACTGTGTAATATCTTTCTTTGTAAGACTGTGTCATATCTTTCTTTGTAAGGCAGTGTAAAATCTTTCTTTGTAAGACTGTGTACTATCTATCTTCTGCAACTTGGATATTTCGCAGACGGGTCTTAAAATAAACATGACTATTTTCCTTACTGCCTCACCTGAACACCGCTAGTCAATAAGGCGGCTTGTTGAGGATTTAAACTGCAGATCTTTGTATTAGAAGCCTCACCCTCTAGCGACTGGGCCCCCCTCGTCCCCCAAAACAGGACCAGTAACTTGGTTGTTGTAGACTGAGTTGTTTCTGTAATGATAGTTGATACCGCCTTGTCTGAGAAAACAGTGTTAAAACCTGTGTGCTAATACAAACTTCTTCCTCGAGGAGGAAGAAACGTATGGTAATCACAATCATGGTCTGCAAACACATTAAACCAAGTTCCTGTTTTTTTGTGTTTTTTTTATATTTGCATATATTTCACAGTGATACCAAATTTAGTCCAAAAAACGCGTTGGAAATACATTCATGGCGTCTTATTTATTATTCGTAGTTTTGTTATTGAAATGCTGTTTTGAGTTGAGTTGCCATTATCGTGTGGGTGGGGTTTGACGGCTGTGTGAGCGGAGCTTTCAGTTGCAGTCAAACCCCACCCACACGATAATGGCAACTCAACTCAAAACAGCATTTCAATAACAAAACTACGAATAATAAATAAGACGCCATGAATGTATTTCCAACGCGTTTTTTGGACTAAATTTGGTATCACTGTGAAATATATGCAAATATAAAAAAAACACAAAAAAACAGGAACTTGGTTTAATGTGTTTGCAGACCATGATTGTGATTACCATACGTTTCTTCCTCCTCGAGGAAGAAGTTTGTATTAGCACACAGGTTTTAACACTGTTTTCTCAGACAAGGCGGTATCAACTATCATTACAGAAACAACTCAGTCTACAACAACCAAGTTACTGGTCCTGTTTTGGGGGACGAGGGGGGCCCAGTCGCTAGAGGGTGAGGCTTCTAATACAAAGATCTGCAGTTTAAATCCTCAACAAGCCGCCTTATTGACTAGCGGTGTTCAGGTGAGGCAGTAAGGAAAATAGTCATGTTTATTTTAAGACCCGTCCGCGAAATAGCCAAGTTGCAGAAGAAAGATAGTACACAGTCTTACAAAGAAAGATTTTACACTGCCTTACAAAGAAAGATATGACACAGTCTTACAAAGAAAGATATTACACAATCTTACAAAGAAAGATATTACACAGTCTTACAAAAAGAAAGATATTACACAATCTTACAAAGAAAGATAGTACAGTCTTACAAAGAAAGATATTACACAGTCTTACAAAGAAAGATATTACACAGTCTTACAAAGAAAGATATTACACAGTCTTACAAAGAAAGATATTACACAGTCTTACAAAGAAAGATATTACACAGTCTTACAAAGAAAGATATTACACAGTCTTACAAAGAAAGATATTACACAGTCTTACAAAGAAAGATATTACACAGTCTTACAAAGAAAGATATTACACAGTCTTACAAAGAAAGATATTACACAGTCTTACAAAGAAAGATATTACACAGTCTTACAAAGAAAGATATTACACAGTCTTACAAAGAAAGATATTACACAGTCTTACAAAGAAAGATATCCAGATGTCTCTGTCTTCAGCACCTCATATGGCTACAGCCGAGATTGCTCCTGCTGGTATGGGATGGCCCAAGTGCATTGGTTACATGCTCTGGTGCATGCTTAAGCCCACTCGCCACGACAAGGCTGCACTTTTGGTGGGCAAGCTTTCATCCACGGCGGTCAGAGTGGGTCCAACCACCGACCCAGCCACACATACGGCGGTCAGAGTGGGTATCCAACCACCGACCCAGCCACACACACGGCGGTCAGAGTGGGTATCCAACCACCGACCCAGCCACACATACGGCGGTCACAGTGGGTATCCAACCACCGACCCAGCCACACACACGGCGGTCAGAGCGGGGGTCCAACCACCGACCCAGCCACACACACGGCGGTCAGAGTGGGGATCCAAAGGCAATCTCGCGTGTAGCAGAGACACGACCAACCCTTGAACCGCAAGAATTCTTGGCACAACAAGTAGGTCAATTTTCGACAAGTGTTCCGACATTGAGGACAAAATTGACGCACATCGCCACCCGCGCAACTTACTTCTAGTGTGAATGACTATATGGCCGTATTGATGCAATTTAGCCCTTATGATGCTATTTAGGCTGTAGGATGCTATTTAAGCTTTATGATGCTATTTAGGCTTATAGTGCTATTTGCGCTTTATGGTGCTATTTAGCCTTTATGGTGCTATTTAGGCTGCATGATGCTATTTAAGCTTATGGTGCTATTTAGCCTTTATGATGCTATTGTGACAAAAGTTTTTAGCTTTTATAATGCTATTTAGACTGTATGGTGCTATTTAGACTGTATGATGCTATATAGGCTTAGTGATGCTTTTTAGGATTTGTAATGTTATTTAGTCTTTATGATATTATTTAGCCTGTATGGTGCAACTTACAAAGAAAGATATTACACAGTCTTACAAAGAAAGATATTACACAGTCTTACAAAGAAAGATATTACACAGTCTTACAAAGAAAGATATTACACAGTCTTACAAAGAAAGATATTACACAGTCTTACAAAGAAAGATATTACACAGTCTTGAGATGATACACAAATGGCTAGTGCGAGCAATCCTATAGTCTAGGAGCTCTGCCACATAAAACTGTAACGGACTGCAGTGTATTATACAAATATTTCGGTAGTACATGTTAATAAAGACGCGAAGAAATAACACAGCGATGTAGATTGTAGTAACGCATCGCTCAGTTTATCTTAGCAAGTGCATTTTTATTGCCTATGAGATGACAACATGCTTTCGCGAAAATGATCCAAGGGGAGTAACCGGTTTATTCTACAATTGGGATATAACGTCACTAGTGGTTGCCCTTGGTTTAAGAAAAAAGGTGGACTGTGATCCTTTCACAAGTAGTTTTCCGTTTTGTTTTTGTTTTTTCTTCGGGTGGCTCGCCGTTAAAACATACGGCGTCTATTCATGAGGTCCGAGGTTCCATCCCCATTCTGACCAACTTGTTTTATCTAGGCTTCATTAGATTGAATATAATGTGAATCCCTGAGAAAAGTTGTATCACTAAGTTTGTGCTGTGTAAAACTGTCAGACGCTGCTATATAATCATATGCCCTGTGTCTCTTTTATTTTCACATTTGATACTTGAGCAGGGGGGGGGGGGTAAATGATAGAAAAATGTCACATTTAGAATGAATAACTTGCCTTAATATTTATTTTTTGTTTGTTTCTTACGGTGATGCTGTAGACCCACATATTTCCGGAATACTGGATATACAAAATGTAACCTATAAGGTAATTAAGAAAAATGTTCTTACTAATACAACCAGACAACATAATAGTCAATTTCCCCCATTCTACTGGAGCAGCGTGAGAATCGCGCTACAAAGCTATTGCTCAAAGACCAGAAAGCCGGTTGTCTCAAGAAACTCCTTAGTCCACAGGGCGAAGGAGCTGGGTTGGGGCTGGGTTGGTTTAACGCCCAACAGCAGCACTATATATGCTATATTGTGGACGGGCCCCAAGACCTACGTCTGACAACTTTATGTGTTGCCACACACGAGACAGGGCGGGGATACCATGACTCCTGTCTCAGCCGGTCACATTATACTGACACCGACCCAACCAGTAGGGAACGCAACATCCAGGATTCGAACTCGGGACCTTTTGCGTCAAAAGACGATGTTCTACCCCTGGACCACCACGAGAGAGGACACAAAGGGAGAATGAGAGAGAGATGGAGATGGAGAGAGACAGAGTGAGGGAGGAAAAGAGAGTGAGAGAGAGACAAAGAAAGAGGGAGGCAGAGAGAGAGAGACGAAGGAAGAAAGAGAGAGAGTTTTTGTTTACGTCCTAGACTTTAAAGTTTATGAGTAAGGCTCAAGAAATCTTAAGATGACATTAATAAAGTTTTATCAGCATTTTTTTGGGTAAAATTAGAGATGACGATATGAACTGTATTTTTTGGACAGAAGAATTATCAAAATAATAATTCTCAGAGCAAATTGGCAGCCTAGTTTACGATATAGAATTAACTTATAGGATTAATGACGTACTTATAAATCTATAATATGATGTTATTTAGCCTCATGATGCTATATAGGCTTTATGATGCTATTTAGCCGTTATGCTGCTATTGTGACAAATGTTTTTAGCTTGTATAATGCTATAGACTGTACATATGATGTTATTTAGCCTCATGATGCTATATAGGCTTTGTGGTGCTATTTAGTCTTTATGGTGCTATTTAGGCTCAGTGATGCTATTTAGACTTTATGATGCTATTGAAGATTTATGAGGCTTTTTAGCCTTTATGGCGCGGTGCCATTAAGGCTTCATTCCACTATTTAGGATGTGTGGTACTGTTTAGCCTTTATGATGCTTTTTAACCGCTGTGGTGCTATTAAATCTTTGTGATGCTTTTTAGCCTTTATGGTGCTATTTAGTCTTTATGATACTTGTTAGTATTTGTGATGCTATTGAGGCTTTATGGTGGTTTTTAGGTTTTGTTATGTTATTTAGTCTTTATGATATTACTTAGACTTTAAGGTGCAATTAAGGCTTCATGCTACTGAGCCTTTGTGCAGTAAGGCGGGGGCTTATTATCGTGATACTAGATACATGTACGTTCTGTTTGGTTTGTGTGGCGGGTTATCCCGCAACGGGGTAGCGGCGTCTACAATATAATAGTATGTAATTCAACGGCCAAGTTACGAGTATAGTGTGATATGATGTTAAACGTCAGACGATAATGTAACGTCTTTCATAGGTAGCACATCTGACCCAAACAGTCCGATCCTGGGCGATCACATGGCACTCAGTCCAATGATGTCCCAGCGCCGCACCCACTGCTGCTACTGCTATATATGTATACTACTTTATACATCACTTATGGCGTCCACAGTGATGAAATATGGGGACGTGTGAAAAGCAATTGGCAGAGAAATGTTAACCAGATTGATCCTAGCATGTCAGTGTTAGTCCTATGGGGGGTTGCATAACGGTATGTGATTTTATGCGGATGAATCAATGTAACACAGTAAGCATGTGAATGTTAGTCGTGGAAATTTGATACAGGGCGTCAGGTGTGAGTACCAGAGACTGGAGCAAATGTCAGGGTTTATTTGTAACTCAGTTTGGTGAGAAAGGAGGCCCTTTTAGCACAGGCAGATTAAGGCAGTCTCAATACGAGACTCGCCATCCTCAAATCCACGTCTGCGTTTCTCTAGCAGGCAAAATTTACAATTTCTAAAAGTATACGGAAGGAGTATTAATTTCTTTCAAACTTGCTTTTGGAGTGAAGTTCTCTCTCCGGCTAGGTTCCCCAGGGGGTCTCCTATAGAGCGCTTCTAAACTTGATGCTGCTTCTGGGTAGCCTACATGTATTTTACACATGGCAGGTTTCTAAGGAGTGCAAAACAGCTCTAGCCATTGGGTTTTACTTCTGAGGATGATATATCATACTGTCTTCCTCACATCAAAGGGTTCTTATCAAAGAAAAGAAAACTCCTTTTTATACCAAGCGAAGACACATCTTTAAAAGTCTTTGGAATCCTCTATACGCAAATTAATTTGTTAATGTCTTCATTAGAAATATAACAATATTTATTTCTATTATTATTATTATTATTATTATTATTATCCAAAGACTAACGAGTAATGCTGATAATAATAATAATAATAATAATAATAATGATAATAACAATAATAATGATAATGATAAATGATAATAATAATAATAATAATAATAATAATAGAAATAAATATTGTTATATTTATAATGAAGACATTAACAAATTAATTTGCGTATAGAGGATTCCAAAGACTTTTAAAGATGTGTCTTCGCTTGGTATAAAAAGGAGTTTTCTTTTCTTTGATAAGAACCCTTTGAAGTGAGGTGAGATTCAATCGCCACCACTGGCAGTAGCAGTATTAGTATTGAGAGCTCAAAATGCACGAGCTTGATTTTGGTAAGAGTTCAGGCATCATTCGGAATTGGTGCACAACTCAAAAGCCATCCGGACTCCTAATGGTTGGGCATGATACTGCAAGATATCCACCAGAAATTTAAGATACCCAGCCCGGGCCCCGTCATGATGACACTAGATGAGTACATGTATCTGCTTCTTTTTTCTACTTTCAGTGGTCCAGAAAAGTGTCATTGTAATTTTTTGTTTTGTTTTGTTTTGGCCAATGTTGTAAGCACTAATCTACCGCCCGAGACAATTTCCATCTTCAACTGACACTGGCAAAGACAGTCTTAATCAATGGTTACTTTTGTACGGAGATACTGGCAAGTGATCATGCCTCTTAAAAACTTCACAAAATTCTACCGTTCCTCATCACAACAAAATCAGTTTCGGCAACTTGCATATAATATATGAATATTACATATATACCCTACACGTAGGGTATACCCAAACTAGTGCTCTTAAAATTTCAACTGACGGGCTGTATCTAAGGGCAAGTAATAAACGTTATCAAAATACATATGGATGAAAGAGTATTGACTATTATCACACCTGCATGCATTATAAATACAAGACAAGAATTAAATGATTTGCCAGGACTCCAGAAAACGAAACCGACCTACAACAATAGGTGTTGTTTTTTGTAAGCTAATAGACGGGTCTTGTCCCAAGTATAATTGGCAACAGGTTGACAAAAAATCCTGAACCGGCACTCATTGGACTGGAAAAGATGGAGAGGAAGACGCTAGCACAATGCTACTGTTCAGCAGATGGGTACAATACTGGGGCAGAGATGCACAACACACTAAGTGGCAGTTACTGAGTTAGAGACTTAATCTGGGCGCGGGCTACATACTGCAGTGGATGGACAGAGCCATGGACATCAAGGAGAGACTTAATCTGGGCGCGGGCTGCATACTGCAGTGGATGGACAGA
>RQTK01000520.1:305337-348177 GCA_003991915.1 Elysia chlorotica
TCTCTCTCTCTCTCTCTCTCTCTCTCTCTCTCTCTCTCTCTCTCTCTCTCTCCCTCCCTCCCTACTCTTACCTTGAGACCAGGACAGTGAGCGAAGAAAGCCTCCACACTTTGAGAGTGTCCATCTCTCTCTCTCTCTCTCTCTCTCTCTGTCTCTCTCTCTCTCTCTCTCTCTCCCTCCCTCCTCTTACCTTCAGACCAGGACAGTGAGCGAAGAACGCCTCCACACTTTGAGAGTGTCCATCTCTCTCTCTCTCTCTCTCTCTCCCTCCCTCTCCCTACTCTCACCTTCTCTCTCGTCTCCTCCTCTCTCTCTCTCTCTCTCTCTCTCTCTCTCTCTCTCTCCCTCCCTCCTCCCTACTCTCACCTTGAGACCAGGACAGTGAGCGAAGAACGCCTCCACGCTCTGAGAGTGGTACAAGGCGCCGTGGCCCACGGCACTGCACGGAGCTCGGATGGTGAGACGCCCACAGTCAAACTCGTTCCCAGACCGGTACCTGTACATGGCCATCTCAGTTCTTATCTGGGGACGGTTGAGAATCAAAGAACAAGCTTGTTAGCACAAACAAGCAAGAGAAATACGCTATGATTTACTGACAGTGTGTGAAAATCTGGTTCAGGGAGGAACAGAAGTAGAGTGGCTATCTCAAAGATATTATTTACTGACACTCAAGAGCGGCTGGTGCCTTTTGGCAAAGTCTCGTTTTTTATTTACACCTCAAAGTTAGAATCATAGTCAAGCCAATTTCTGGAACTTAGAAATTAGTATTTCGGACATAAATTAAAGTATTATGATAAGTACAGTTTGTTCAAATAAAGCCTGCATATTCATGGCTATGGACTGTCAAAAACAGAAACATACAAATATTGTCACACACAAAACAAATTGTAAACAGTTATAGAAATAAAACCAATAATAAAATAAACTATCCTCCAGAATCGAAACCTAAAAGAGATTAAAACATCGATCATAGACCGCTCTTTCCAGGCGTGGGGTGGTTTACGTCAGTGCCCACCTGCACAGAGCTAAAAGCAGCACATTGTTTCCAAGTTCCAACATCACAATGCCGAGTAGAGCCCCCTTTCCCCAAGGTGGACTAAGCCTAAGTTGAATTTGTCTAAACAGCCCAAAGCCCTTGAAGTATTTCTAATAAAAAAATTGGACTTTGACCCTACCACGTTCCTTGTCTTCATGATAAGCCAAGTGGGGTAAGCCCGACTTGGCCAATTTTTCTAATATTTTAACCAAATTCTTTTACATTTCTTGAAATAAGGGTCTCTATACCAATTTTAGCAAATGTATGTTAGTCAACTTAATGTTGGCACGCACATATAGGCCCTCAATAATATAATCAAAAAATTAAAACCAGCAATGAGTTAAAATAAACTTTAGCATCTCATTCAGGAAGGAGCACAAGGGAAAAGTGGGAGAGGAAGATCAGTTACAAACTGGTTCAACAACACAAAATAATGGGCGAACAAGAAACAACAACTACCATTACATTTGGGAGGGAAAAGGAGGTTGTTTTAATCTTTGCTGATGGGCTTTCTTCAGTTTGTTGTTCAGGGTTACTCTGAATATCATCGTCTCTATTAGGGAATCCAGAGGTTTCAGGTAAGCCTGACCTCCTCCTCACTGATTGGACATCGACGTGCCCGTACATTGTGTGTGACGCTGTGCTTGCTGTACACACACGATTCTCAGACCAAATGTACACCCTGCAGTTAAGGGGAAGGGGTAGGCTCTAGCTCCAACCTTTTTGACAGCCCTGTCTGTAGACTTTGATTTGGCAAAATGAAGCTTATGAAGCAATGCCATAACAAATGATTAGTGATCTTACACGAATACCTATGCCTCTCTCCTACATGCATTTCTTCCTCTATAACTCTCTTGCCGCATACACAAATATGTGCTAACAACCCCTGACATTTCTACATAATGTTAGAAGCACAATGCCAAAAATAATAACAATCCGCTCTTACTTTAAATGAAAGTCTATTTTCATTGTTTCTTTAAGCATGGAAATACGGAGAACAAAACTCCAGCGAAGCCCATACCTGGTCGAATCCCGGGAAGATGTAGTCGGCAAACTGGATCTCAGCGACAGCGGTCGCCCCAGTGGTGGCCACTCCAATGCCAAAGGCGACGATGCCCTGCTCGGACAGCGGACAGTTGAACACTCGCTCGGCACCTGCGGGGAATCAAGGAAATATTGCAAAAATTACATGACATAGATCTAGATTTATTTTTTAAAAAGGTTACAAAAAAAAAGCAAAGTAGACTATTAGAGTCTGAAACAACCGTTCATGTTATGATTGTTGCTTCAATTAACACCAGGCTGTGCAAAAAAATAAGACTCAGACACCAAAAACACCTATTCAATTTTATGGTTATAACACTAACGGTATAATAATAATAATAATAATAATAATAATAATAATAATAATAATCAAACATCATTACATTTGGGAGGGGGAAGGGAGAAGGAGGTTGTTTTAATCTTTGCTGATGGGCTTTCTTCAGTTTGTCGTTCAGGGTTACTCTGAATATTACCGTCACTATTAGTGAATTTGCGAACCCACCCCACGGGAGACGAGAAGAACAGGCTTCTAGGCAGACACAGTTCCTTTGTGGAATCAGGATACTATGACTGCGTTTTGACAAAGAAGTATTAAAGCGTAAAATAAAGGTAATCTTTGGAGATCTTGTTGTCCCTTTGTTTTCTAAGGAATTCTATATGGAAATTTGGGACATGGGCTCAGATTTGAACTTTGGACCTCCTCCTCACCAGCCCAGAGCAGCAAGCGACTGAGCCACCAGTGCTCCTGCCCAGGCAACAGAACGCAGGGATTCGTACAGAGCCCACCCATACCGATGTGAACCAACCAAGGGGAGTCATTGACATGTGCCGAATGAACGACAGAGAGAACACAATCCAGGGGTTTCAGCTAAGTCTGACCTCCTCCTCAGTGATTGGACATCGACGTTCCCGTACATTGTGGGTGACGCTGTGCTTGCTGTACACACACGATTCTCAGACCAAATGTACACCCTGCATTTAACGGGAAGGGGTAGGCTCTAGCTCAAACCTTTTTCACTTCCCTGTCTGTAGACTTTGATTTGGCAAAATGAAGCTTATGAAGCAATGCCATAACAAATGATTAGTGATCTTCCACGAATATCTATGCCTCTCTCCTACACATATTTCTTCCTCTATAACTCTCTTGCCGCATACACAGATATGTGCTAACAACCCCTGATATTACTACATAATGATAGAAGCACAATGCCAAAAGTAGCAACAATCCGCTCTTACTTTAAATGAAAGTCTATTTTCATTGTTTCTTTAAGCATGGAAATACGGAGAACAAAACTCCAACGAAGGCCATACCTGGTCGAATCCTGGGAAGATGTAGTCAGCAAACTGGATCTCAGCGACAGCGGTCGCCCCAGTGGTGGCCACTCCAATGCCAAAGGCGACGATGCCCTGCTCGGACAGCGGACAGTTGAACACTCGCTCGGCACCTGCGGGGAATCAAGGAAATCCACTGCTCAGCCAAACAAACACTCACAGTTTCTACTTCATAAGTCCATGCCACGTCTCAAATAAATGTAAAGTTAAAACACAAAGACCTTAAAGGAGTTACCACATAAAATTTGAATTGCAATTTAAAAAAACTTTGGCAATAAAGTTTACATTCAACAAAAAGTGAGTATGGCAATTAAAATATTAAGATTGGCTCTGACATCAATTTTGAATAAATATAAATTGTGGAACGATAGGATCTTCACATCAGATGAACAGATTCCTTCTTGGTTCATGAACATTTTGAAGAGAGAAGAGTCGGTTTTGTGTTGTTCAGTGATAGACATTTAAGCAATAACATAGCAAAGCTACAAAAAATATCAACAGTATTAAGAATGAAAGAAATATTGCAAAAATTACATGACATAGATCTAGATTTATTTTTTAAAAAGGTTACAAAAAAAAAGCAAAGTAGACTATTAGAGTCTGAAACAACCGTTCATGTTATGATTGTTGCTTCAATTAACACCAGGCTGTGCAAAAAAATAAGACTCAGACACCACAAACATCTATTCAATTTTATGGTTATAACACTAACGGTATAATAATAATAATAATAATAATAATAATGATAATAATAATAATAATAATCAAATAATAATAATAATAATAATAATAATAATAATAATCATAATAATAATAATGACAATAAAAAACATATATGATTGCCATTCCCGTTTTTTAATCAATTTCAAAGACTAAAAATATTTAGAAATATAAAAACATTCTAAATTTATTAGAACGGAATGAAAATCTTACCATATTTTTCTTTGAGACCAATTGTACATCTGAATACACCTCCAAATGCAACATCCTCCCCAAATAGCACTTTGGAAGAAGAATATATCAGATCATATAAATCAATATCTACATTTCCAAACATATCAGTAGTCAAGATAAACTTTTTAAAACCTCAGATCTAAGATTCTGACTACATCTATTTAGGTGCAATCCCCAAAAATGCTTTAGAGAAAGAAAAATATTCAACTGATTTATTAAGTTCAAACTTTTCAGATATTTGAAATTTATCAACACCAATTTGCTTGGAAATTAAAACGATATTTTTAACCTACTGTTTGACAAACATTAGAATAAGATTTTTTTTCATTGATATTTTCGAATTCTAAATATGCCTTCCTCACCAGCTGAAGGATCGTTTGCAAGAGCAATATCGAGACCGCTTGTTATAGACTGGAAAAAGTTCATTTTGGTTGTCACCCCTGTGGAAAAAAATTAATGAGGGTTAGGGAGATTGTTTTAATGTAATTGAAATCTTAATGACTACTAAGATCATCTGGGTAAATGCTATACATTATTTTGGATAGTGATCTCAAATTTGATAAAGTTAAACAAGTTTCAATCAACTTTTGAGAATCAAAAGTAAGATGAATTGAAATCAGCCAGATACACAGACCAGAGTATTCTGGCTCAAGTGTGGTGAAGTCTTGGACTTTGAATTGAGAACGACCATGTTTGAATCTGCCATTGGGCAACTTGAATACATTTGTCTAGGATTTCACCGCCCACTGGTAAGATCAGTGCCAGTACTATTAACACTTTCTAGGGTGATCCTTCGATTTTTCAACTCTGCAACATTTTCTGTTAGAGAACTCAGGGTACTGCGGGGCTCCCAATTTTAGGGTATAGAGATCAAACCTTAGCATTACAGAACGCCCAGTATTACTAGTGGATGACTTGAAAGAGTTGATGGCAACTTGCGATGTCATCTTGTTTCAGTAAACATTGCATTTTTCACTTTGGACCGAAGGCTAAGAATAGAATTCATTGAAAAGTTGCAACTACACCAGTTTTGCATTGATCTGCTCAATCAGTCTCATGAGCAGGCTTTGAAGTATGTATGGCGAAGAAAACAGGCAGATCATGAGGTGTGAGGTGTGGTTTTGGTACATTTTTGATTATTACGACATGATTGCTCGACGTTACTGGCCAGTGAAGAGTATCCACAGGAAATGATTGACGTCAACTGCGTCTGATCTGACCATTCAGCAGCACTATCTATAGGCTATAAATGGCAGAGCTCTCCATGGTCGGTTGTATGAAATCTACTTCTCTCCTAAGTCCGATCAAATTCTACCACTAAGCTTCAGGATGTGTGGCACCAACTTTCCCTGACCTGACCTGACCAATTGGCATTTATAAGGGTGTATTGGACAATAAACTAGTTACTATTTTACAATGATTGATCCTAGTACACATGCCAACACATAAATATTTTCACACCACTTCTGACTTCTGCACTCACCTGGCATGTGATCCCTTACAAACTTAGACTCATATCTTCTTTCTAACAAAGACAAACATATAACTGCTATTAAGCAATGGAAAACAAAAACAACATTCATTTATATATGTTAACTGCACATTCTTTAGTTATGTCCCCCACTGCTTGCCTTGCAGCCCCATTCCAATTTTACCACTCGATCATAGTCGTCAGCCCCGCGCTCATGTTTACAAAACTTTTCGCCTAACCACACACAAAGGAGCAGAGTTTATAGTGACCAGATGAGCAGGAGTCCTGGTAATTTTTGTGGTATCCTTGTACTGTACTGTCTCTGTATCACAACACACATCATTGCCATACTTTAAAAACTTTCTTCTTTTTGTGAGCCTTGATCTTCATCCCTGTATGGGATCTTCCCCAGAAACATACGAGGTGTTGGCTAGATCAAAAATCTAGATCTTAGAACTCTCCTTGGAGTCTAGAAATTAGAGTCTAGTTGTTTGTTTTTTTTTTAAACTAAAAAAATGAGATTCTTATCTTGATCTAAGTTTAAATTCCACATGAATTTCGTATTTACCCAACTGTTTCGGAGGCGTCTCTGGAACATATGTGAAGTGCATGAATCTGCTGGATGCACAGACATGTTTTTTCACAAATGACCTTCGAAATAAGGAAGAAATGATTCTGGAAGCAGGTCCCATGTTTGCTAGGGTAGTTGCCATCTTGCTTGAATGCTAGATAAGGACTAGGCCAAGGACTGGTTTGTCAACACACTGTCGCACCGAAGAGGTATGGTTCATATCGATAATAAAAACTATCGTCGTAAAGTAGTTCGATAATAATAGTTCAGTGTCTTCTTCAGGTTCTCTCTCTCTCTCTCTCTCTCTCTCTCTCTCTCTCTCTCTCTCTCTCTCTCTCTCTCTCTCTATCTATCTATCTATCTCTCTCTCTCTCTATCTATCTCTCTCTCTCTCTATCTATCTCTCTCTCTCTTTTCTGTTCTCTGTCTCTCTCTCTACGTCTGTCTGTTGGGTTCTCTCTCTCTGTCTCTTTGAATTTTTCAAAGAGTGATTCAAGAGATTCAAGGAAACATCATGAACGATAAAACTGATCTGTTATTATAATTCGGTTAAGAGAGAGAGAGAGAGAGAGAGAGAGAGAGAGAGAGAGTGGGTCAGAGGATGTGGAAGGAGATGTTCTTCAACGGAAGAACAAGAAGGAGGAGGGGAGAAAGATACGTATTAGCCACTTCTCAATGGTTACAGAGCAGCTAGTCAAGCACAAGGGAGGAATGGTGTGAAGAGGCGATAGGATTTTGGTGATCAATGGGGAGAATTTTGAATCGGGTCGTCTAATGTCATCATAAAGTTTGCCTTGTTTAGTAATGGCAAATGATCAAATTTTATTAATTTATAGATTATAATTTAGTAGAAATTACCTTTCTCTCGCTCCTCTCTCTTTTACTCTCTCTCCCCCCCCTCTCTCTCTCTCTCTCTCTCTCTCTCTCTCTCTCTCTCTCTCTCTCTCTCTCTCTCTCTCTCTCTCTCTCTCTCTCTCTCTCTCTTGTCCGTTCACTTAGAGTCAATTGCACAATGGTTGCATCTCTCCGGATTCTGTCCAGCAGGTACTGCAGAAACAACAGATTTAGGCACAGGGGCCTACATACTCCAGAGCAACAAGGGTCTGTAGCGGGTACTGCAGAAACAACAGATTTAGGCACAGGGGCCTACATACTCCAGAGCAACAAGGATCTGTAGCGGGTACTGCAGAAACAACAGATTTAGGCACAGGGGCCTACATACTCCAGAGCAACAAGGATCTGTAGCGGGTACTGCAGAAACAACAGATTTAGGCACAGGGGCCTACATACTCCAGAGCAACAAGGATCTGTAGCGGGTACTGCAGAAACAACAGATTAGGCCTACATACTCTAGAGCAACAAGGGTCTGTAGCGGGGCTGCTGGATGAACATGGCGGTACACAACAATGTACATACGTGTGTGTGTGTATGTGTGTGTGTGTGGAGAGAGAGATATTTTCAGCTAACACGACGTGACACTCTGAGAAATTAGGGTAAGAGAAAGGTAAAAGGAAGTTGGGGGTATCCACTAAGTTGTCTACTGTATTGAATGGTATATTTTTCCCTAATGGTGCATGAGAAGTAGAGAGAGAGCGAGAGAGAGAGGGGGGGGATAAAATGGGAGAGAAAGGAGAGTATACATTCTACCAGATGTTTTCGCTTTGTTTACAAATATTTTATTTTCGACAGATAGCCCAGTTGGTAGACCGTTGGACTGAGGAACAGGGGGTCCGCTGTAGGCTTACGAATCACGTGTTACTCCCGTCTCTCTTTAAATTTCAGAGATTACAGACTAGTTGAATAATTGAATTGGACTTAAGTGAAATGTGGCCAATTTTTTATTTAGGATATTCATCCACGCTCTGGCCTGATTTCCCTCCAATACATAATATTCCTAATAAATAATGTATTGAAAAAGAACAAAAAAACACCTAGCATCCCATAAATATAACGAACATGGCGACTTTTATCGCCCACTGTTGTTTTTTCTAATAAACTATTTTTTACTGCTATCTCTAAATGAGAGTGAAGCCACTTTTCACTAGTTTAGTTTTCAGTGTTTGTTCGGATTTTGTGGATTGCTGCTGCCCAAAATGGCGATGTATACTGAGTGATTGTAAAAACTTTGGAAACAGAACATGGGTTGATAGCGGGGCATTTGAAAATAGAATGAGACTAAGACCTTGAAACGAAATGGAAGCAACATCCTTTATAGAGGAGATTGATTTTCAAGAGCTTAACTTCATTGAGGTAAAACTGAGCATGGACGACGAGTCACCGTTTAGATCTAGATAGATCATCATGATTAGGCCTAGACTATTATGATCTAGATCTAGATCTAGATTAGATCTATCATTAGACTAGATCTATTTATTGTACTATGAGTATCTAAGATGGGCACTCCTTGAGTTTTGTGGTCCCTACCCTGTGGGCGAACGGAATTCGATTAGAATTGAATAAATTACCTGCCAGATGAACTCCGTCTTTTTCGTTTTTTTTTACTGTATTTGCATGATTTGATTGTCTTCAATTGTTCATTTGAGCACGGCTACGCCGACGGGAAAGGGGATGGGGACAAACATACACAAGCACATAAATAAACTTAGGCTACTTCTAAGCAATTGAAACTCTTATCTCCGTCTCTCACACAAGATCTATTTGCTTGCTCTGTCTGTCTCTCTCTCTCTCTCTCTCTCTCTCTCTCTCTCTCTCTCTCTCTCTCTCTCTCTCTCTCTCTCTCTCTCTCTCTCTCTCTCTCTCTCTCTCTCTCTCTCTCTCTCTCTCTCTCTCTTTCTCTCTTTTCTCTCTCCACAGACTGACTGGCTCCGATGTAGGCCTTGAGAATCGAATCCTACCCGCTCACCCTCGAATCCCCACCCACCCATTTGATGGCCCACAGGCTAGGGACCACAAAACTCAAGGAGTGCCTAAGGATGATTGTCTAGAACGATATATCTATATATGCTTACTCAGTTACTGTGTAGATCTATAGTGACCAACACCTGGACCAGCCTACCACAGGACTTTATAAATGCCCCAACACTCAACAGCTTCAAGAATCTAATTGACAAATTGTGGAAGGTGAACATGTATAAGTTTTGAAAGTGACCTTGGGAAAGTGCATAAAGTAATATGGACAGACGCAGAGACAACAAGAACAGACAAAAGGCCATAATGCCTAACTACACCCGGAAATTATATCAAATCATATCCACAGGGGGTCTATTGGCACTCTTACAGTTTACACAAATAGAAGCTGTGCTTTGTAAGGCTAGATTAGATTCTCACTTGTAATAGGGCCCAACAGTCAGACGATATACTGTATATATACGCTTGTTTGTGTGTGTGTGTGTTTGGCGGTGCCATCTACCATCAACAGTACCTGGTTTAAATCAGTGGCACCAGCATCTACAGCTTACATCAGAAGGAGAAAGTTCCAACAACAGGTCTAAATAATTTTTGTAATCTCTACTTAAAGAGTAGAGTACACTTTTTTAAAACAAAGCTATGACATTGGTTGATTATGTCTGATCTAATAAGATGTTGCCAAGTTTGAAAGTGGGAAACATTTTCTTTTTTTTTTTGTTCTTTCCATTAACTCAAAATGTTTCTCTTAACCTCTCCTTTTTCAGGTTGTAGGCAAAGGTGCTTTTGGTGTAGTGAGCAGAGCAAAATGGCGCGGAAAAGATGTGGCAGTAAAACGCATAGAGACAGAATCAGAGAAAGTAGCATTTATGCAAGAACTGAAACAGTTGTCTCGAGTGAACCACCCTAACATTGTCTGCCTGTATGGAGCATGCAGAGAACACCCTGTAAGTTTTACTCCTTTGCCTAAAATTGTAACTTTTCTCAAAAAGTATTATATTGTTTTAGTGTCTCAGAGTTATTTTCTATATTTTGCTATGTATATATATGAAGTTCCTTAGCTTGATTATTAATCAACAGCTGAATGCATTTAGAAAAGGCAACTTGGCTGAGGAAACTGGTTTGAACTCAAACCATGGACAGCCTGCAGACAGTGGAACCATTGCAGATCTGACAGTAAAACACATTTAAAAGAATCAGCCCAACTCTATCATATTAGAGCAAAGAACAGCCTTTGGTATCCAGATAAATAAAATCCTTCCAAGATCTGCTTGTATATCAATTTAGCCACCTCTAGATTCATTCTTTTCGTAGCATTTCTTATCATTCTTTTTCTTAGATAAACATTTGTTTCGTACAGTAGAACCTTTTAAAAACACAAGACAGAAACGTCTTATCAGACCATAATTGTAATATTGTGTTTTTTTAGATCTATTATAAATTATTTACAGTAGGGTAAAGAGCACATGTAGTGACTTAATACTCAATAGAAATCAAGATAAAATAATTTTGATAAGATTAATGACAGGGCGGCTAAACAACAACAACAACAACAACAACAACAACAACAACAACAACAACAACAACATCACAACAACAACAACAACAACAACAACTTAAAAAGCTGTATAACTTAATGCTATTTTCACAATGTACATTTATACAATAGTGTTCGTTTATATGTTGGCATTTGTAAACATTCTTTCTTATGCTGTATAGGATTGAAAGCTCTGGTGATTACTCGTAAAGATAATGTAACTGGTTTTAAAGCGTGGTCTGTGTGTAATTCTATTGGTGTTCATTGTGGTGTCTCACTATTATTGTAATGTAATTTCTTTTGAAGATGTCACATTCAACATTATATATTTTCGATGTAACACACATTGACTGAATAAATTTGAATTTGAATTTGAATTTGATAAAATCCTTCCAAGATCTGCTTGTATATCAATTTAGCCACCTCTAGATTCATTCTTTTCGTAGCATTTCTTATCATTCTTTTTCTTAGATAAACATTTGTTTCGTACAGTAGAACCTTTTAAAAAATCAAATTAAATCTGGATGTTTGCCTAAATGCTATGCTAACTTTGTCACATACAATTTTATGTTTTTTTGTAAACAGTGAAAATATAAAATTTGTAGAAAGTAAACTTGTTTTTTTTTGCCACTGAGTACATTGTATCCCGTTCTTTGCTTAGGTTTGTCTTGTTATGGAGTATGCTGAGGGTGGCTCTCTCTACAATGGTGAGTTCTATAAGAGATAAGTTTAGATGGCTGTTCTTATCTATGCATTCTTTATAGTAAATACATATGAAAGCTTATTATCTTTTGCTTGTGAAACAATTAGATCTAATCATGTTGATCTATTTTTAGACAATAATTTCAGTTATAATACCTCAATGTCAACAGAAGCGTAAGTGTTCTTTTGTTTCTGTGGGCAATTGCAGCTCTCGCTGCATGGCTTTTGATACAAGTCCGGTTGGTTACTACAACTGTTGCATTATATAATTTTGATAATGAAAAATAACAGCTATTTACCAAGCGCCTTCCATCCGACAAAAGCTCAGAAAGCTGTACTCATTTTTGTTTTAACTTTATAAATTTGATCATGTTTGTTTTAACGGTATTTCCAGTTCTCCATGGTTCAGGCCAGCAGCCTAACTACTCGGCCGCGCACGCCATGAGTTGGTGCCTGCAGTGCGCCCGGGGGGTGGAGTATCTCCACAACATGAAGCCCAAGGCGTTGGTGCACAGAGATCTTAAGCCACCAAAGTCAGTTTAATGTCCTCCTGTTCTAAATAAAAATTCACATGCTATACTGAATTTATCAAGGCCGTTAAATCTTATAATTGCCTCTAAGTTTTCTCAAACTTTTGTTTCGTGAAATATCTGTGATATTATGCCAATAAATGAATGTTTCTCTGAAACCATTGTATACCTCCTACAGTACTGTTTTCAAAACGTTGAGGACACACTTTTTCATTATCACAATCAGATTTGTACAAAAATAAGGAATAAACATAGCATGGCCATAATGACAACAACAAAAAACACATCATAATCAAGGATAATTACTCAATTTGGAATAGAAAAATAAGTTTGTTATTATTTCGTCAAATACGCCCGGTTGGTCCAGCCGTTTACTTAGCCCGTTCATGTTTTTTACGTCTCATATGTAACTCAGTTTTTCAGTCAATTTCATATTAATATAAGTATGTCGTTGTGGTTTTTTTTTAGCTTGCTCCTGATAATGGGTGGCACAGTTCTCAAGATCTGTGACTTCGGCACGGCCTGTGACATTCAGACTCACATGACGAACAACAAGGGCAGCGCTGCGTGGATGGCACCTGAAGTTTTTGAAGGTAAGATAAGGTAGTTATTGATTTGTGAATTATAATGGCACCAAGTTTGATGAAGGTAGGATGTTATGTAACATTTTAATGCTAAATAGTAATTTGTTTTTTTTTTTCTGTCGTGGGGCAGAAATTTAACAAAAAAGTTACAAATATTCTTTTTTTTATGTAAAAGAGCTAAATTTGATATGCTCCATGCATATTTTTTCATCCTATAATTTGTGTTTGTTCCATTATTATTTGATTTTTATTAAAAACTGTGAGACATTTTGGAATGGTAAATAAAAGGAAAGTTTGCCTTGAAAGAAATAAGACAGAGTCATAATTTCGTTTGTCCAAAATTAATAGTTGTCGTGATTAATGTGTTATGGTCTAGTAAAAGGGCCGAAAAGTCATCAATTTTACCTCGGAATGCCTTTTACTTTTCCTTGTGTCTATTGATTGTTAAACTCTCTTGCCGTTGCTTGTTGGTTGACCCGCTTTGTGTCCTGGCCAGGCTCCAACTACAGCGAGAAGTGCGACGTGTTCAGCTGGGGCATCATTCTCTGGGAGGTTCTCACGCGCAGGAAACCATTCAACGAACTCAACGGCCCGGCCTTCGCCATCATGTGGGCTGTCCACACTGGTAGGGGGGTGGGGGTGGGGTGTTAGTTCTGGTCAGCCTGTGCAAGAGGGTGTAAACAGTTCATTCATTGGAACTTTCGTATTTCTTGCAACTTGTTTTTCTTGTTGTTTTCTTATTATTGAATCATAATGTTTGTATAAAGTGGAAACAGACATCCCGTTGGACTATCCAAGAAAATTCAGACACATTTCGTTTTGATCAAGAGCATTTACAGATGTTATTTATTATACTTTTTTCCTTTTTTTCTGCTGGAATTTTAAACCAAACAAGATGAACAAAAGCAAGAATGCTTTCAGAATATTAAACAAAAGAAATAGAACTTTTATGTTACATAATAATGTCAATGGTTTAAAATTGAAGTTGTCTTTGATTCACGTTGGCATGATCACAGCTAAACTTTAATTTTGTTTGTTATCTTAATCTTTTAAAGTGATGTAAATACTTCATCCCTCAAAGTAGGAAATAACTGATTTAAATGTAGCCAAAATTAAAATTTCTTTATTTTTTTAACAAATGAGTTTAAGTTGTGAAATATTTAAGTCAGATATTTTAAAAGTTTAGAGGGCAATTTTTTTTATTTTTACCAGGAAAAAGACCACCACCAATCCAAAACCTTCCAAAGCCTTTGGAAATTCTTATGACAAGGTAACATTGTCATCTTATATATTTCTCATGGGGTGTTTGTGTTATGCTCTTCTTTATATTCACTTTGAGTTTGAGCAGGCTTTTTCAGTTCTCAAATATCAATGCTGCAGCATCATGTCAATGTACTTTATTACTGAAATAATTCACATTTTAACTCTTTGGAAACCTCTAGGTAACATCACTATCTCTTGTTGTTTTTAATTATTTTTAGTCCAACGGTTCAACAATGAAAGGGCTTGCATACAATCGTGAAACACTAAAAGATCAAAAGTGTAAATATCTGGCTCATATATTAGGTTATGGATTTCTTTTATACAGATATTTGACAATGGCAGTTCATTCAAATAAAAAGCAACATTATTGTTTTGCTCACTTTTATAAAGTAATGATAAAAGAGCTACGATGAATAAATAGCCTGTAGCCAGTTGTTTTTTTCTATCCAAGTAATAACAATCCGTTCTCTGTGTCAAACATCCCACTCCAGGTGCTGGTCGGGGAACCCCTCAGAGCGGCCCTCCATGGTGGAGGTGGTCAGGGTGATGACCACAATCTACCAGGTGAGATTGCAAACCTCACTTAGTCCCTCACATGGACAGTGGAATCCTGGGGGAAGATTTTGGATGCCCAGGGTCAAAACCAACAAATACAGAAATTCTTTTTTTTTTTTTTTTTTTGCCTTGATCAATATCTTTAAAAAAGTAACATTTTATTAGAAAATGATTATTTACAACATAGAAACCCTTTTAACGCAATTCTTAATTATACTTGACTGAAATACTTCTATTTAATGGGTATTTATGTTTAACTTATTTACTCATTGATTTTTGAATGTATATTTTATGTATAATTTATAAAGTTTCACAACATGAGATTTTCTTTATATACCTACATTCAGTAACTCAAGCTGTGATATTGAGATATTATGATTTATAGTTAGTATAATATTATTAATCTTTATGTCAAAATTCTACCTTTTTATTTTCTTATCGTAAACTTTTAAAGAAGAGAGTGTACTTTAATTTCCTCTTGAGGGATCAATAAAGATTTCTGTATTTTGTGTACACAGGGATTGGCGAATCATTTCTATCAATATGAGGGGTATCCTTGTTTTCTGAGAGATTGATTTTGTGAGACCAAGATCAAAGCTAATGAAGGACTTAATTTTAATTTTTTTTATTTTGTTTGCACCTTTAAAGCTTTGGATGGAAAGCATTTGACTTGTTCTGTGTCAACTTTTATGTGTAAATTATTGTTTGTGAGGGCGTTGTGCACTAACGCCCATGCTTGTTGACCGATCCCACACCCAGTTCTTCCAGGGAGGTGACGAGCCCCTCGTGATATCTCGGTCCAGCGGTTCCTGGGACGACGACTCGTTCAGTGTGGGTATGTTCAGAGCTAACGTTGCTCGAAGCTTTTCCAAACTAGCTCTTTTTCTCACTTATTAATGTCAACATTTGGTTTGACCAAAGTTTTCTATTCTGTTATTGGGCTCCAAAAAGTGAAAAATCTTTATATTTGTGGGTGCAAGTTTTCCGGAATAAACCGGATTATTCCACCAGTTGCGATCCTCCTCCGATTCGGCTTCGGGTTGGGTCTAAGAAAATTCAACGTGGCCTCAGAGCTTGTGTATCGAATGGCAGCAGCGTCTTGAAATGTTCGTAATTATTGTGTCCTGGGGATAAAAACACCTGAAACACCGTCGTTTTTTACATTGTTTTCGCTCCAGCAAGACACAAAGCAGGGCTGAATGTTTCTCTCGCACCTCTGTTCTCTCTATCTCTCTCTCTCTCTCTCTCTCTCTCTCTCTCTCTCTCTCTCTTTCTCTATCTATGTATTTCTCTCTCTCTCTCTATCTATCTATCTATTTCTCTCTCTCTCTTTATCTCTCTCTTTCCTCTCTATTTCTCTGCCTATTTCTCTCTCTCTCTATCTATCTATCTATCTATTTCTCTCTCTCTCTCTCTCTATCTATCTATCTATCTATTTCTCCCTCTCTCTCTCTATCTATCTATCTCTCTCTCTCTCTCTTTCCTTCTCTCGAGACTTCTTTCACTTCTTTCTTTCCTGTCCCATCTCTCCCGTGCCCTTTCTCTCTCCCTCTGTGTTACATACACCTAATCCCTCTCCACCCTTCTCTCTATCCTTCCTCTTTCTTTATTTTTCCCTCTTTTCCTTATCTCCCTTTCTTTCTCTGTCTCACAATCTCTTCTCAGAACAAATGTGTGTATTTTTGATTTACAAACGGCACCTCATGTTTATTTTTAATGGGGAAGTTGCTTATATACCGCTATCAACAGCTGTGTAGATTTTCTGGATTGGTGAATTTTGAAAAAGACAATTTCCAGATTCACCACCCCTGCTCACTTGCACCCGTCTATATTGTCCTTTGTCCTGAACATTTTATTACACTCAGTGAAATGTTCAGGACAAAGAAATGGTATACAAAAAAAATAGATTAAATAAATTGTTTTTCTGCAGTTAGAAAAGAAAAAATACTTTGATCACATTTCTTTGAGTGTGGTACTCTATACTTGTGTGGTGTGGATGCTCCACTGTGGTACTATATACTCGTGTGGTGTGGATGCTCCACTGTGGTACTATATACTTGTGTGGTGTGGATGCTCCACTGTGGTACTCTATACTCGTGTGGTGTGGATGCTCCACTGTGGTACTATATACTTGTGTGGTGTGGATGCTCCACTGTGGTACTATATACTCGTGTGGTGTGGATGCTCCACTGTGGTACTATATACTTGTGTGGTGTGGATGCTCCACTGTGGTACTCTATACTTGTGTGGTGTGGATGCTCCACTGTGGTACTATATACTCGTGTGGTGTGGATGCTCCACTGTGGTACTATATACTCGTGTGGTGTGGATGCTCCACTGTGGTACTATATACTTGTATCGTGTCTCTCCCGCAGTGGAATCTCCTGGCCCGTTCTCCGTGGCGACGGGAGAGTCCCAGCACCGAACCATCAGCGACACACTGCGCTACAACCACGACCCCCGGCCGTTTCCGCCAGTCACACCTGTGGCTGTAGAGGTGCGTCTGGATTTTCTACGTCAGTTAACGCAGCTCAGTTAGTGACATAGTAAAATGATTCTTCCATTACTTGTATAATTTATTAAGGAACTAAGCATTTTATTTGTTAAATTGCTGATATACATGTAGATTTCACATTTAAAGCTGAAAGTATATTGAACTCTCATAAAACAGGGCCTGCCACTGGCAGCAGCCACTATATTTAATATGAATTCCTAATTTCAGTGCAAGGATATTAAAATGGATTCATTTAGTTGCACAAAGTCTTCACAAAAGCCTGAGTTTTCAGAGTTGGTATGATGCAATCTGTTGAGGGCGGGTGTCCTCGGTCCTTTACCCAGTCCACAATGCTCACTGACTCAGTTACCTCCCCTGCCCACAGGAGGAGCGGCGCAGACCTCCCTTGGAACAGATGAGTGCTCCCCCCTCCCTGGCCGCCAGTCGTGAGAGTCTCCATGACACCAGGGGGTCAAGGTCGGTGACCCCTGTCATGGACCCAGGCACTGGCGGGTGCAAACGCTTCTCGGCGGACTTGTCAGGCAAAACGGATGACCTTGACTTTTCATCAGGCGGAGGGCACCTGCAGCACGGGCCTGCCCCTCCCCCGATCGTCCACAGGGGTGAGTTTTTTACCTGCGTGTTGACTTAGCCTCAACCTTCAGCATCCTAGTGCTGAGGTAGGGACGCCTCGGAAGCTTTTTGAATCCATGTTATGATGATGTGAATAGTTCAAGCAATGAACTCAAGCTTTTGGTTCTCTCCTGGCACACAGGTGACCATCAACCACTCTCTGCGATCCTCTGTCTTGACATTTGAACTCTTACTCACCCCAACAGATTTTCAGATTAATTCTTTCAAAGGCAATACCTCTGAGCAGCTGAAAGTGCAGTTGTCGTGAAGGTCCAGAGCAAAGACTGTGTACACATTCCACGAGTCAACCGCTTGCCAATGCCAGATCTCTGTGTGTGTGTGTGTGTGTGGTATGAAGCCCAGCATGATCTGTGTTGTCTATTTTTTATTTATCTGACCTGCATTTGATTTGCTCTGTAGATAGTCCTAATAAGTTGAGTTAAAAAAAAAAAAAGTTTCATATTTCAAAGAAGTTCTAAGTTCAATTTCTCACAAAGAGCTGTGGCCTGCCAAGGTCCCCCGTTGTCTGTGCAGTCTCAATTTGAGCTGACTGCAGTTCTATGTGATATCCAACTTGTTCAAACTGGTAGTAAGACATAGCAGCACTCTAAGCCTAGGTGTCGTCTGAATGTTTATCCCTTTTTGCCGTGAATTTAGCTAGATTATGCTTCCCTCAATTGAATCGAAGGTAAAATAATAATATGTATACACTCGTAATAAAAAAATTACAAAATTAGACATAGGCTATTATAAACACACAATATCAAATGGTTCCTTCTCTTCTATTTTTATTGGTTTTTTATGTATGGGAAAGTGTGAGAAATGTGTATTTTGCATCCAAAACGTCATGTAGTTTGTTCAGATTTATTCTGTTAGGTTTTGTACATGAACAATAAATACAAACCAAAGGAGAAAAGTTCAGTCCAAAAGAAAAGAGTAACATTTGATATGATTACTACTTACGTGTCTGCTTTACGAAAATAAACTCTTTTGAAGGGATTAATTTGAAGCTTTGATAGGGGGGTTCTTTAAATTTTGATAAAATCTATGATCCCAGAAAATTCAGAGGATATTATTTTATTGATTTCTCTATTCAAAGTCTTGCTCAATAAGCGAGGCATCGTCTGAAATAGTTGCTTAATATAAACTGATATTCTTAAAGCTAGATAAAAACTTCTCTATGTGCCATATATTGGCCCAGCCAAAAGTATTCATAAACAACTTTCTTTATGTGTAGACTTGTGTATTTCATTTCTCTCTCTCTTTATTATGCCATGCCACTGAGCTTCATTCTATGAATCTTAAAAATTCTTTCTTGCAGCCAGGACTTAAAGACCATGAAATTGCAGTAAAATTGCTGTGGCACGTTAACTTTAAATTTTGTTCTTGAAAACCTGTATAGTGTCGGACTCAAGATTCAGATTTTTAGTGAACTCGTTGCAAGGTGCCAAATGAACATAAAAATTGCATATTATTTTGGGGGTTTATTGTTATACAGTAAGTTTAGCTTTTAACACAAATATGTGAAAATGCTTTAGAGGAAGGGAAAAATGTAATAGAACCATGTGTTGTTTTTGTTTTGTTTTTGTTTTTATTTGAGGGGTGGGGGTGACGAACAAAAAAAAAAAAAGGAATTTCTATAAATAATTTTAAAAAAAGAAGTCTGTTTAGAGAACTATAAAAGTGCTGTTCTAAATAACTCGTTATGACTAAATCTACAAGCTGGGCTCTTAGAATCATTTGAACTGGCTGCAAGGAAAATCTATTCTTTTTTTCCTGCTTATGAAGCAGTATCTTTAACTCTGAAAATGTATCAGTATTCCAACATTATGGTATTTAATCACATATCTTGAAAATGGTTCACATTCTTCTATGGAGTGTCACTGGGCGGTCTCGGAGCTGTGCCACTTGAAATGCGCTCATGTGCTTTGAATGGAATAAAGAAAGGCAAAAGTAAAGTTTGTTTTAATCACACAGGGACAGATGTTGAATGAGTTATCTCAGAGTTGCTCTAAATGAGAAGGGCCTCTCTGCAAGCTCAGTGATATTTTTGGCTCTGTAATCCAGTTTTGGGTGTTTGCGTTGGTTTCACAATGGTTAGAAACTCCAGGAACAATATGAAAGTACTCACAATCCTGAGAATATAGTAAGATGTAGCAACCAAACTAGTCAAGTGGTATTTCAAAGGACTAGGTATTTTCATATTTGCTAAAAATATCAAAAGGAAAGAAAAATCAAAAGATTTTTGTCAATGTCAACTTTTCAAGATATTGTGTTTTTTGTTTTTCAAGCAAAGCTTTCAGTTAACATGACTTTAGAATCATGAATGTTGAGCCAGTTTCATTGATGCTTTCATTCTGTCCAACACAATGGTGTATATGCTGCTCTCCAGCTAATGTCTTTTGCTAACTGGAAAACACACTGCTGGCCTCGCTCAGTATCTGCAAGTGCTCATATTTAGGGATGGGGCTGGTGTGCTGGCTCAATTACAACTCTAGAACAGCAGGCTGAGAATCTGCAGAGTATAGTGACCTTAAGTGCTTTTTAATCACATATACATCAATTTAATGAAAGTTTTGTAAACCTGACTAACATGTTCCATAGTGTTGTGATGAAGTCTGTTGCATAGATTTGTGTAGCGATATCTTCTATCTTTACCGAAGTTTTGCACAACTGTCCAAATATCTCAAGGCTTGTGCCTCTATTTTCTGCATTTATAATATTCAAGTTTAGCAATAGAAATTCTCTTCTCTCTCTCCACCCTTCTCCTTTCGCACCTTCCTCCACACTCTGTGCCCTGTAAAAACTCTGGGCTGTTAAGAGCGAGGTCACCGAAGGTCAGGGTCACAGGGCACGACCCCCGCCTATGTGCTAGTGACTCGGCCTCCTGTCGCGGGGACGGGGCCGCTAGGAAGTCTGACACCGACACATGGCACGGCCGGACCCCCTTACCTCCCCCATCACTCCCCGCGGGGTAAGTCCTGTTTCTCATCTTTGAGAGCCTGCGGTACCAACGCTGTTTTTGGTAGAGGTAAACGCAGGCATTTAACATTTTCTCATTTCAGACAAAGCTTATAGTTTTTTGAAAGTTTGGTAAAACATTTTCTGTGTTGCCCTTCTAGAGGAATAATTTGTTTTCCTTCCATTTTCTTCTTCGTTCCTCATGTAGTTCTAGTCCCATTGTTTCCCCACCGTTGAGTACTGTCAAATAAAATTATTCCAGAGTCTTACATGTCTGATAGCTCCCCCATGAAAGAACATCTGTTTTACATAGTAATATTCATTATTAATGACAATAAAAATTTAAAAAATATTAATAATAATAATAATGATGATGATGATAATAATAATAATGATAACGATGATGATAATAATAATAATAATAATAATAATAATAATAATAATAATAATAATAATGATGATGACGATGATAACAATAATAATTATTATGGCTGTTATCATTAACCTGATGCTCAAGTATCTTTTTTTGGAGTGCTCTAATTATAAAACACAGGGGGACACTGATACTTTCAGTAACTTAGTGGAATAAATGATTTCTACTGCCCACTTATGTTTTGTTTTTTGTTTCTTTGTTTTTTTATTATAAATTCCTAGCTATATGCAAAAGCCTAGATTCTCACTGACCCTGCTCAGTATTGAAGGCTCTTTATGAAAGACAAGCACTGCAAATTGTTTCCTATATGATAGATGAAGTATATTTTGATAATGTATGCATCTTGTTTGAGTGATATTGCAATGTTTCAACTGAAATTATTTCACAATATTTCCACATTATTAATTGAGTGCTCTACTGTAAATCCATAGAAAAAAATGTTGCTCTGACATTTAGTTTCTAGCCTCTTAAGCCAGTATGTTTTAGTCTTGCTTTTTCAAATCTTCGAAAACTTTTTCTTTTTTTTTTTACGAGCTAGATCATTTCCACAAGTTGTCAAGTTAAACTTTCGTCAGTGTTGCCAATTGAATTAAAAGAGAAAATCGATAAATAAAGAAAATATGTGTAAAACTATGTGCGATCAAAGAAACCTCTGTGCCGAACGAGAAATGGATTTGATCTGAGCTACAACTAAGCCTAGGACAATAAGCGTAAACCTGTTTTTTTTTTGTTTTTTTTTTTTAAATAATTTTTGTCATATGATTTATGATGATGAAGCCCCAAAGTACAATTTTTCTTTTAAAGTTAATAGTAATGCCATGGTCTTAAGTTATCGCTTAGTTATTCTTTAATGATATTTCTTAAGTATTCGGTGAACTGTAGAATTTTTAAAATAAATTGATGTTCAGTGGCAACCTTTCTTAATCCACAAAGTGAGATTGCTGTGAGTAACACTCTTGATGAAGTTAACACAAAACTATTACGAGGAAATTAAAAAGCAGGCTTTGATAAATAAAGCTTTTTTTTTTATAACCATAATTGATAATTTTAGTTGCATAACCTTCCACAAGAATGAGTTTTGCCTGTAGCACTGACTATTGTATTTGTATGTACTTAGTTTATTGCTTGCTTGGTATTCACTCTACTTTGTTTCTGTTGGTGTTGTGGCACTGCCTGGTTTTTCACCTCCCTGTCCTGACTTCTGATTGGCTGAGCAGGCCCCAGGCAGAGTCGCTCAGGCTCCATGGGTGACCTTTTGAACTCGGGGAGCTGCGGGCTGTCCCCTCCCACAATTGTTGTAACCCCCACTCCTCCGCCGCGCCCCCACAGAGGTAGAGTATGACCCCCGGCTCGGCTTGGTTGTTTCTGTTTATAACCCTCTGTGTTGTGCAGCCCCTTTGTTGTTAATGTGCATGACCTTGTCCTACTCTAGGGATGTGTAGAACATTCTGGGTTCTCTTCAGGGTCTCCAGGATAGGAAGAGGGGAAATTTTGTTTTGTTTGTTGTTTATTTTTAAATTTTTTAATAAGCGAAGTTTTTTTAGAAATTTCTTCTTAAAGGTCTAAAGTGCACTAAACTTGATGCCAAATTCCAACTTTTAACTTCACAATTTTGTTTTTAAATATCAAAATCAAATCAACACCATGTTTATGTTATGACATTGAAAAAGAGGTCTTCAACAATTGTAATCAATATTTTTTTTAATGTGATCAGTTCTTTCAAATGAAAATATATATTTAATTTCTATAAAATTTATTTAGACAATTTTGTCTGTTTGTTTGTTTTAAATATATCTAAAACAATGGGGGAAAACCTGAGAGCATGAGTCACTTACCTCACAGTCTGGAAACTCTTTTTATGATTTTTTTAATACCTTGCTATTTGGTGACACAAAAATTCAGTGGTATTCAGAGTACAATAAATAGTATTCTTTTCGCTATTCCTCTTTTTATCTTTCCTCTTTTTTAGTTTTAGCAATTTTATATGCACACCTGTTTGGGTCAGTTGACATTCTATCTGTGTTCGCCGGATACATAGTGTCCTCATCATCTCTAGTTATTGAAGTAGCACCAAAAGTATAAATATTAGATATATGTTGCAAATATTTCACATTCATTCATAATTTGAGGCTCAGAGTCAGTTATTGAAGCAACTTTCTTACCTTTTCAAATTGCAAAAAGAATATCATTGTCTTGATACAATTAAAGAACAAAATTATCAACAAATTCCTCTTTTGTGTTCAAAACGGCAATGTTTGGTGAAATATAGACGGATTGGAAATAAATCCATTATCTTTTGTTTGGAACCAAATAGCCATGCCAAAATTAAAAATAAGCCTGTCTTAAATAATCTGTACATCATGGTAATAATTATTAAGTCACAAACATAGTTATTAGAAGTGCTTGTCATTGCCTTGTGTTTGTGGAGCTGCTAGATTTGAGTGCTGGATTACTTAGGTTTATAAACTGACCGTATCCTGCAGGCCTAACCTCAAAGTCCTCAAGCTCTAGTTATTATAAGGCCATATTAAGCTAAGGTTTATAAACTGATCATATCTTGCAGGCTTAACCTCAAAGTCCTCAAGCTCTAGTTATTATAAGACCATATTGAGCAGAGAGAGGGCCGGTAGTTGTACAACAGCCGTAGATTCAGCTGAAAGAGATATGATTATCAGCTGGAAGTTGCATGATGTGTTGCAGTTTAAGCATTGCTTGCAGTAAGTAAAAAAAAGCCTCCTCAATTTGAAACTGCTACAATGACCCTGTTAGCGGCCTGTCGTATTGCAGACTTGACAGAACGGTCTCACAAAACATCCAGGGATCCTGGACCATGAAGCAGCACAATTTATCGCTGTTAAGTCAGCAACGAAGGCTATGTGTCATGGCAGGGCTGCAGGAAGGCTTGGATTGTCTCCCCTCACGCTTATATATCTTCTCCTGAAGCTGATTAGTTCTAGTTGTATTTTTTGTGAAAGAGCTCGGTCTGCCGACGCTTGGTTTTAGTTGACGTTGGCTGTGAGGAAGTGCAACTGTCGTCAGAGCCTTCTATCTTGCAACCTATGCCAAGAGTTTTATAGCATAGTAAGCCATAACTTTTGTAAAGGCATGTGTTACTTGTGGCTAAAAGCTTTTTCCAAATGAATGGGATTTTGAGATTGTTAAGGTTTGTTTTCTTTTTTGTTTTGTTTTTTCTGCTGAGTGCATATTAAGTTTCTTCTGTATATTTTTTTTTTTTTTTTTTGAGGGGGGGGTGGTTGCTTATCGTTATTGATTCCTTTGATTTTTCAGAATTTTTATTTTTAGGTCAATTTAAGCTAAATCGGATAATTGTGTTTCTGGAGGCATGTTAAGGCATGATGTTAGCTTTAAGACAACGTTTAATAAGTGGTCTTTAACAGTCACGCGACATGTCATGGATAAGAAAAGCTGCCTGTTGTTACTCACAGACGGTTCAGAAATGACATCACACTTTTTCTTCTCACAATTAGATCTAGTCAGAGTTGCATGGGAACAAAAGTGGCAGTTTTGAAAAATATAGTGTTTTATTAAGTTGCTAAAAATAAAACACATCAATAACCAACTTCTCTTTCACTGTAGAGCGCACAGTCAGCCGAATGTCTTTGTACATTAAAGAGATAGACTATACATGCCCCTGCTGAAGTAGCTATGACAAAGATATATCACAACTAACGCTTTCACTGCTGCTGCTGCCTTTTGAATATTGATAACAATAAGAAAATAAACAGCCATACCCAATTTCGATTTATCTTTTACTGCCACTTATCCAAATGCTCTTTCTCCTGCTACACTAACATTGTACTTCTCTTTTACCAAGAACAAGTTCCACCTGAATTTGCTTTTTTTCCCTTCTCATACAAAAATGTAAACTAACCTTGTTTCTGTGTGGTTTTCAGATTCTTTTTTTGTTCATATCATGCACAGAAAATCTTAGTTAATCTTAGAAAATTTCTCATGTTCATTTGTTTATTTTTTTGGCTGTTTTTTTTTTTTTTTTTTTTACTTTGTTGGTCTGGTTGTGTCCTTTCCCTGGCAAAATTAGTAGCATTGTAGCTGTAGAGTGGAATATTCACTGTGGTAGTTTTTTGACAAAATATTCAAGCTCTGAGGTTAAGTCCATATTTGAACAGCTTTAGTACTCCTTTCTTTATCATCAATACAGTATCTTTTCTCATATATCACTTATCTTTTGAAATCGCTTTTTTCTTATTGTCTTGAATTTTTACAAGATAAGCTATGTATGTTTGTAAATATACATCTTGTTATGTTATTTAAGTACAACAAGTTGTTGTTGTTGTTTTTTTCTATTGAGATTTCATTTTTAATATAGATTTAAGGTAAATGCTTGAATTCCTAGTTGAGGGTGATTAAACTCACTCTGCTGATGTTTGTTTTAACTAAAAAAAATTTTTTACCATTGGTGGAATATCTACATGAACAAGACAAAAATACATAGACCTTTTTTTTTATGTCCTTTTAATAACCATAAAGGTGATTTTTCCCTGACTTTGCACACATATCAATTTCAAATGTTTTTCCCACAGTCATTCTTTTGTACGTTACAATGCCTCTTTTGCCTCTGTGCCGTATAAATATATATATACTTTATTTTTTTCATTTCTTTCCTCCCTAAGGAATGGGCCACCGCCGTATAGGCTCAGATGAATACGCTCGTTTCTCGCACACGTCCACCCCGCTGTCAATCAACACGGGGGGCGGAGAGGCTGAGGGAGCTGGGGCAGGGATCGCCCACGGGCCGGGCAGTTTCAGCAGCCAGCAGCAGCCGTTCAGCCCCCAGCGCCAGCACAACTTCCACCCTGGCGGTGGGGGGCGGGGCGCGGTGACGGGGCCCCCGCCTGTACACCACAGCCACACGGTTCCCCTGTTCGAGTCCCTGACGACGGGGCGCAGGGGCCGGGCTGAGGGGGGGCCGCCCACCATCCGCTCGGTGTCGCACCAACCGCCGTCGAGCTCGCGAGAACCTGTGGCCGTGTCGCCTCGGTCCGTGTCCCTGACCTCCGACCCCCTGCTGCCCCTCATGGCCAGGCAGGGCCACCAGGCAGGTATGCGGCGGTCGCTCGGCCAGTGAAAACAATATTTAACTTTAAGCCACCTCACAACGCTTCAATAATCAGATTAACACAGAAATTGTGACTAGTTACCCTGACATGGTACAATCATTCCACCAATCACCTTTCCTTTTTACCTTTTCTTGAAATTTATCTTTTCCAAGGCAAAAATTTTAGGACTGTTAGATGTTTGTGTTTATTTCGAGGTAAATTTTTATTGTTTTCTTGTCATCTTGGTATTATATGTGTTTGTTTCGCAGCTGTACCTGTTCTTATTTTTGATTTACATTTTTGGTATGAAAATCTAAATATTGAACTATTTTCGTCAAAGTTATGTGTCTGAAATACAAACTTTGGTATTGCATATCCCACAAATCTATAATTTTCTTTTAGAAATGCTGCCTTTTTTGTCATGAACAAATACAAATTTATAGGCTCTTTTTAGATGCATTTTTGGGAGACTTGTAATGTTGTTGTTTTTTTCTATGAATATTGACCCCTCAGAGGATCTTGAAATGTCCTTGAGCAATGCTAAAAAGACCGAATCTTGTAAGAAATTAGCACATCCCTTTCAATATATAACCACACTCTTGCCCTTTTTTTCTTTCTTTTTTTTTTTTTTAATTTTGTTTTTTTTTCCCCTGAGATTGAAGATTAAAAGGAACTGTTCATTGTGACGTTATGAGCTATGATAACTTATCACGATCAGACGCAAGTTGGGATTGTCCCAAATACCAAAGCATTAAACTCAGGCAAAACAAGCAAATACTGAATAGATGTAACTTCCACCTTCTTTTTTTTTTTCTTTGGTGTGGGTTTCCTTGGTTTTGTGTGCCTGTTTTTTACTCCTTTTTTCTTAAATAACAAATTGTACATGTTTTATCATCTGGTTTTTTCAAGAGAAATATAAGAAAAAATCAAATATATCAATATCAATGTAAAATTTTATAAAGAGAAATGTTAGAAATAAACTTTTTTTGTGTTTTTTGCAGTCACAACTTTTTAAATTCAATAATTAATTTCTAATTAATTCCTAGGTTTGCTTTTTTTAATAGAGTAATGTTATTGAAATTTGTTCAATAGAAATGGAAACAATTTGTTTGGTTTAATAAAATCGTTCTAATCTCAAAATATTACCTTAATCTCTATAGTGCACATTTTTTTCTCATTGTGTTTTATCGCCAGCTTTTGCCAACGTGGAGCACGCCTTCATCAACAACGACGCTTACTTCTCTCTGGACCCACATCTCCAGGTACGTATGTCACAGTACAGTGGACTGACTGGGGAAAGTTTGACTTTATAGAAACACTATTTTCGAGGCGCTCATTCCTTTTTTTCACTCCACAGTCACTGTCCTATTTGAGTTTGGGGTGAATTACTGTTAAGCCTTTCCCCAACAGGTTTTAAAGGAAATTAGGGGCGTGGGATGAGAAGGAGGTCAGAGAGACATATGGACAGATGCACCAATTGAGTGGGAGAGGAGTGGATTTTACATTTCCTTATGCCTTTAGATATGCTGAATACATTGCACTAATCGTAGAAAATAGTGAAGTCCTGCAATAGTTTTTGAAGAAGGAAACAATCAAAGTGGAGTAACTAACAAAATGGCTTTGCGCCTGAAAGTGACGTGAAGGAGGCGTTTAAAGCAGCCAAGGAACGGGAAGTGTTGAGGGGCATGATTGCCAACACCACAAAGCATCGCACTCGTTGGGTGGCTGTGAGAGTTTTTTCCATTTTAAAAGGCTGAGAAAAATTTAGAAAAGAAATGGTATTTTATTTTTTTTAAATAAAACTTCTTATTACCTGTACTTTCTACCTTGCACAGTTTGATATAAATTTGGGTACACCATAATTGATGCCCTATCTATTTTTCACTGTGTTTGTTTCAGCCTATCCCACCATGCCCCAGTAACAAAGAGTCTATGGAGATATTTGAGGACCATTGCAGGGTAAGCTACAAGTTCTTCTAGCTTTTTTTTTTCTTTACATATTGTTATTATTTCTGACATTGCTTATTAAGAAACTTGTTGATTTTCAATAATAGGGTAATTATTTAGACAATAATGTTAAAATGGAGAAAGTGATTTTCATCTTTTTAAGTGATACCTTTTTTTAACAATGTTAGTGGAAATGCGAACTAGTTTTATATCAGCTTTAATATTTCTCTTAAGATTAAAAATTTTTTTCAATGACACATACATTGAATACATTGAATATTTAGCAGCAGCTGATCACATTGTAAGATACTAAAAGTGTGCATTGTTTGGCACCAGATGGCCCAGGAGTACCTCAGGATGCAGGCTGAGATCGCAGTCCTCACACAGAGAAAGTAAGAACTTTGTATGACACACATTCAACTGCTTGTGGCATTTCACTTGTAGTTTTCTTTCTTCAATAGGTGATGTTTGTAGTTTTTTGGGTTTTGTTTTTTCAATAATAAATTTTACTTGGATCATTAATTTGAGAAGCTACCTTAACAATAATGTTGTTTATTTTGTTTATTTTTTTTTTACAAAATCTTTACATGATTTGTTTGAAATACTTTGCACATGTGGCTGAAAATGGAAGGTATCGTATTCATGCACCAATGCCCAAACCTGCAACAAAAAGTTTCTTTATTATTCACTCTAGACAAAGGGGTTTTGTTAACCAGAATACATGTCCCAGATTTGTAGATCCTTCTTGCTTCCTTATATGTAATTTAAGGTACAATTGCATTGATGTCTTAAAGCCTTTGTACTAAGTTCAAAGCTGCCGTATTGCTGTTTTTTCCCTTTGTATAAAATTAACACCACCCTTCAAAAAATGAAAACATATAATTTTGTTGATATGAGGACATGACTTCTTACAAAAGAAAACCAATATACGGTACAAGCATCAGTAGTACGAAAAGAACAAACTGGTTGAGTAACATTGCAAATTGTATTGAGTTCTCCGTCAGTGAATGTGCACAGGGACAGACAGACAGACAGAAGAAATGTCGAGCAATAACGTGAAAAGTCACATGTGACATGGAAAGTCAAAACAAAATAGATTTTAAAATAATTGTATTATCTATCTTGTGCTTTATGTTTACTCTTGCTTCTCTTTCCCACCAAAATGCAGACATGAGCTGAACAAAGAACGAGAGAAGGAGGAAGAGCGAAGCCTCAAGAGTGGCCCACAGTTAAAAGTCATAGAGGAATATACCAAGCTTACGGCAGAGAATGTGAGTTATCAAACTTCATGTCACAGTCAAAGGTTATGGGGCAATATACAAAACTTTACCGCTGGTCTAGTTACTGATGTTGGAAATCAAAATCAACCAACTAATCAATCTTTTCTAAAGAGAAATAGAAATCAACCAACTAATCAATCTTTTCTAAAGAGAAATAGAAATCAACCAACTTATCAATCTTTTCTAAAGAGAAATAGAAATCAACCAACTAATCAATCTTTTCTAAAGAGAAATAGAAATCAACCAACTAATCAATCATTTCTAAAGAGAAATAGAAATTAACCAAATTATCAAAAATTTCTAAAGAGAAATAGAAATCAACCAACTAATCAATCATTTCTAAAGAGAAATAGAAATCAACAACTAATCAACAATTTCTTAAGATGACCAGTGCACTTTTTCTCCACAGGAGAGTCTGATGAGTGTGCACAAGAGAAATCAAATCAGACTACTAACAACAACTAAGAGACCAGTGATTTGCCAAGAGAAGTGGATGAGTGTGAGGGTTAGACCAAGATCCAGATAGAGCGCTACAAGCGACAGGACGCGGCTGCCAAGAGAAGTGGATGAACGGCTGCCAAGAGAAGTGGATGAGTGTGAGGGTTAGGCCGCGGCTGCCAAGAGAAGTGGATGAACGGCTGCCAAGAGAAGTGGATGAGTGTGAGGGTTAGGCCAAGATCCAGATAGAGCGCTACAAGCGACAGGGCGCGGCTGCCAAGAGAAGTGGATGAACGGCTGCCAAGAGAAGTGGATGAACGGCTGCCAAGAGAAGTGGATGAGTGTGAGGGTTAGACCAAGATCCAGGAGGGTTAGAATACCGCAGGAATCATGGAGGGCAAAGTTCTAAATTGGGATGAATCTGGATACAAGTTCATGAAAACTGTGCTCTCAATTTGATTGTTTTTTGATGTACTGTCCAAGACATTGTTGATTCTTGTCATTAAACTTTTTTTAACATTTCATGTAAATATGAGCGAGTTTTTAGACAGTGTAAAAACTATTTTATTTCCTCTAAGTACCTAACAGGCTTTGTGCACACAGTTTTTATCAAAGTTCTCAGGTCTGCAAATGTATTATTAATCACACATGGACAAGCAGACGCATTCCATAGTTTCGTGTGTTTTGTTTCAATAGTGAGTTGCTGCCAATCTGAGAGTGTGGAAAGTGTATTATTCATGGGAAGTTATAGCTATAATTCTGATGGTTCTTTTCATAGTTTGGGAATCTGGGGGCTTTTAAACAATCTTGATATTGGGGTTTGTTGTTTTTTTAGTTTAGGTTTCAGTAAGGAGATTGTTTCTGTTGGTTTTATAATTTTGTATTTATTTCTTTCTTTCACTTGAGGTGAGTCAATGTTACATTTTGTCTGGAACAATAATTTGTCATGCTGCAACTAGTACTTTTTTTTCCAGTGTTTTGGAATTGTGGATAATTTAAGATTGTTTTTTTCTTTTGAAAGAAGCAGTTAGTTGATATAGGATATGAGCAGTAAGTTTTACTCTTTGAGTAGAGCAAAAACAGGATTAGTAATTCACACTGTAATTTGTTACCATCAAGGTAGGCTATTTATTATTCTATAGTAATATTCATGTCAATTCCCTCATGAAAATAATAGGCATACAAACTGTGCCAGTTGCTTTTGAGTAAAAAGTTTGTCTTTGCAGTTGCATAAGAATCTGGCCTTGCTCCCTGTCTGTTCGACTTTTTTTTTTAATTCTTATTTGTATCATTGTTTCATTTATCTCAAATAATAATAAAAGGACTGTCAGGGGGAAAAGTGGAGGAATTGTGTAGGGGCATGATTTCCACATGAAAGACTTAATGGATTGATGGTTGTTTGTTTGTTTTTTTTCTAAATGTTCAAAAGCAGGGTTGGGTTGGGTTGGGTTGGTTTAATGTCCAGCAGCAGCACTATATAGCCTATATTGTGGACGGGCCCCAAGACGGACGTCTGACACTTTTATGTGCTGCCACACATGAGACACGGCGGGGATACCATGACTCCTGTCTCAGACTGTCACATTATACTGACACCGACCCAACCAGTAGGGAACGCAACAGCCAGGATTTAAACTCAGACCTTTTGCGTCGGAAGCCGATGTTCTACCCCTGGACCACCGTGCCCCCCTGTTCAAAAGCAGAACAGTAAAGAAGCGGTCTGGTAGTGAGTGGTAGGGCATGAGCATCACTGTGTGGTCCACGAGAATTAATTTTGTAGTGGAGAGCTAACTATAGCAACACAGCGCATGATAGAGAGGATGTCCTGGAGAGGTGAAGGACACTGGCAAACGCTGCCTCCATATTTAGCCTCTGTAAGGTCTTAAGGGAAGATTATATATGGCAAAGTGAGAAACAATACATACTCCAGTAACCAACCGTGGCTTACCCGAGTGGAAGACGAGCAACGTCACAAGGACTGCAATATCCGGGTGTCGCTATTTATTGCTGGTGCACATTTATAGCAATTACATGTCTTTTAACTTTTGTGTAGCCTTTAGTGTTACAGCTTGCACCACAATGTATTCAATTAAATGCTACAAAGTATAAGAGAGCTGTTGAGGTGCTGTACATGTATTTGGATTTTGCACAGAGGTATACATGTTGTTGTTTGATAAATTTTTCTCCCTAATGTTAATTTTTTTCCCTTGAAATTTTGGAGGAGGGTGCATTTAAACTACTTATCTACTGTGGAAGAAAAATAATGCAGGATATATAATACATTTGTAACTTATTCCTAAAATAAAGATGCATGTATCACAAAATGTAAATAATTATTACCATTTATGTTATAGAGCATGTGAAAAGCAGTCAGAGAGCGATCCTTTATTCTGTTAAGTCCTGTAAATAATTTATGTATTGTAAATATATTTTTTCCTTAGTAAATTCAATTAAGTAAAAGAGAATACACATACATACAAATAAGATCATCAGCTGGAGGTGTTGTCTTTTTTATGTTGTCAATTGTTACACAAAAAGACTAAAAGTTGGAAAAGAAGAAGATTATGCTTTCCCTTGTGTTGATTGTTTTTTAAACTTAAGTTTATTGTGTTTTATGGAATTTTTTAATGTATAGAAATCTCTTTTCTAGTTTGTTGTTGTTTTTTGGGTGTTTTTTTTAAAGATTTCACCCACACAGAATCAGGAATCAGAATCATTGTGCATGATGCATCGAAACAAGATATTGCTTCAATCTTGCACTTTTCCACAGTCACTACACATATTTTTGTGATAGTGCCTAGATTTTCTTTCTTTTTTTTCACTCTAAAGAACTAAAGAAATTATCATAACAACAACAACAACAGTCTTGATAATAATAATAATAATAATAATAATAATAATAATAATAATAATTATAATAATAATAATAATAATAATAATTATATCTCGTGTGTGGCAGCACATACAATTGTCAGACATCTGTCTTGGGGCCCATCTACAATAAAGCCTATATAGTGCTGATGTTGGGCGTTAAAAAAACAACTCAACTATTTCGCTCGCTCTGTCTCTCTCTGTCTGCCTCTCTCTCTCTCTCTCTCTCTCTCTCTCTCTCTCTCTCTCTCTCTCTAATCAGAAAGAATCATGATAATTAACAATAAATTTTAACTATAATAATAATAATAATAATAATAATAATAATAATAACATCTCGTGTGTGGCAGCACATACAATTGTCAGACATCCTTCTTGGGGCCCATCTACAATAAAGCCTATATAGTGCTCTCTCTCTCTCTCTCTCTCTCTCTCTCTCTCTCTCTCTCTCTCTCTCTCTTTATATATACATACCTCTCTCTGTATCTATCACTCTCTCTCTCTCTCTCTCTCTCTCTCTCTCTCTCTTTCTCTCGCAAAAGGTCCATGGTTCGAACCCTGTCGATTTCTCTCCCTACGGATTGGATCAGTATCAGTTTTGTGTGACCGGCTGAGGCAGGAGTCATAAAATTGTCGGACTTCAATCTTGGGGTCCGTCCACAATATAGCCTATATAGTGCTGATGTTGGAGGGTCCAACTCAACTACTAGTGTTACTACTGCTGCCTCCTAATGGGCGCAACCCGCTTGTATCTAATACATGTAATGATGTATACACTCCATCCTATAGAGCCTGTACTGCCCCTTTACCCTCGGTGTGTTTAATTGTTATGCTCTATCAAGTTAGAGCCCAGACTGTTGGATCCGATCGCACTTTTCGAAAACTGGAACCATAGCAAAACTTGGCCGCCTTTTAAAAATAATAAGACTTAAATTAAGCTACTGTTAGATACATTGTAAAATAAGAGTGTGTTGTTTGACTTTTATTTAATACATTGAACATACAAAGGTTCAAAGGGCATGTACTGAAAATGAATACAAAAATAATTGCAATGCATGCATTTAATGCTTAAAATAGTTAATGCAGTGTAGGCCTACATATTTAGTTAGCGACGTCACTAATTTTGATGTGGTATAAAGGATTATAATTTCACTGACTCAGCGTATTTAATGTATAGGTGGATAGATAGACGGATAGAGAGAAAGATAGATAGATACATGGATAGACAGACAGATAGATAGATCGAAGGATAGACATGTAGAAACATGTACATCTCCATCTACTCCTCTCTCTATCTCCCCTGCCTCACACCATCTCTCTATCTCCTCTCTATATTTATCTTTCCATCTCTTATCTCTTAATATCGATTCCCCCCACTGTCTCTCCACCCCTCCCCCCCCCCCAATTATATCTCTATATCTCTATCACTCTTCATACTCCCTTTCTCTGTCTCTCTCCATCCTCCCTCTCTCTTTTCTTGCCCTCCCGCTCCTCTCTATCTCCCCCTCTCTCTATCTATATAATCCATCTATTTACCTGCCTATCTATCTATCTATGGGGGGCATGGTGGTCCTGGGGTAGAACATCGGCTTCCGACGCAAAAGGTCTGGGTTCGAATCCTGGCGGTTGCGCTCCCTACTGGTTGGGTCGGTGTCAGTATGTGACCGGCTGAGACAGGAGTCATGACGCTGTCTCGTGTGTGGCAGCCCGTAAGATTATCAGACGTTAGTCTTGGATCCCGTCCATAATATAGCCATATAGTGCTGATGTTGAAGGTTAAACCAACTCAACACCTATCTCTCTATCTACCCATCTATCTATCTATCTATCTACCTATCTATCTTTCTATCTATCTACCTATATATCTATCTATAATATCTACCTATCTATCTATCTATCTCTCTATTTACCCATCTATCTATCTATCTATCTCTCTATCTATCTATCTATCTATCTATCTATCTATCTATCTATCTATCTTTGTGTACTAGACTGACACACATATAGCAACCTCACTGATCAGTTACCAATAATTGTCTTCCCCTATTTGCTTCAGACGAGCAGACCTAAAAATAGAACATGAACTCCCAAAATTAATGGTCCTAATAGCCTAATTAGAATTGTTGAGTTTGATGCACTCCTCTCCGCTTAACAAAGATGTTTGCTGCTTCTTGCGGGCTGGCGTGTGCCTTGATTTTGCCTGGAGAACTACAAACCGGACTAAAGAGGAGGGCAAAACAACGTTGTTGTTCACAATGATGACCGAAAAGGATGCAATTATAAAAGCTTTTAACTGTGCTGCAATAGTTGTTGGGTTGTTGTTTCTTTGTGCTTTTTTTTTTTTTTTTTGGTTTTATTTACAAAATTATAATAATATCGGTCGTAACTGGAATAAATGTAGTTCTTTTTTCCTATGTTGTCAATCACGGCAAAAAAAACTTTCTACCGTTGATTTGTGCTTCTTAACCGAATTAAAAGCGTGTGTAATAATTACTCCACTTTTTTTTTAAATCGGACAACGGTGAAAACAAGTATATGTAATTATTCGTTGAACTAAGTTACTCTACAAGAAACAGCAAGTTATTGGAGTTGAACTTTGGACTCCTCAAGCTGTCTGGCTGCCGGTGCTTGAGATAGGGCCTCGGATAGGGCCCTACAACTTACACGCTTTTCACGTGAATAGCTCCAGATTAGCTTGTGCCGGTGTAGCACTGGCCGCCGGGGCTACTCAGAGTGCACCTGGCGGCCGCCAGCCAAACTCAGGAGTCAGTCTGGCGGCGCCAAAAACACTCTAGGGCATCTGTGACGGCCGCCAGAAACACTCCATTTACGCAAAACCGACTCTTTCAGCTGTCAGTCACCCATATCACCGAGTCGTTTTCGCGTATATAGAGTGTTTCTGGCGGCCGCCACAGATACTCTCTGACTCTGTCTGTCGGTCGCCAGGTGGACTCTGCGTATCGTTAGTCGATGAGTCCGTGTGGCGTGCTACACCGGCGTCCCATCGAAGCTCTTATGCATATCCAGCTTATGGACCTGATTCAGTGATTGGCGAGGAGAAAATCAAAGGCCTAAAGGGTGTCATTATTTCATCCGTGATTATCACGTGGCCTCAAGGCGTGTACAAATACACAAATAATGTCTCACTGTTTGCCGCATTCTCTGACTATAGAATCGGGTTTTCCCCTAGCGCGCTAGCTGCTACCAGTCTATGCCAGACAGTGTCTACCGGCCGCCATGCCAGCGACTGTCTTGGACTTTGACGCCGCCGGGCCAGTGCTCAACACGTTTAGTCGGACAAAACAAAAACACCAAACTTGACTGGAAGGCGAAGAGCTGAGTTTGTAATTGGTCGATATGTGTGATCGTCTGTATGTGTGTATATATGTACATGTATGTATGTAGGTCTGCCTGTTTGTATCTCTGTCTCTATTATGTCCGCCTCTCTCTCTCTTTCTTTCTCTCTCTCTCTATCTATCTATCTATCTATCTATCTATCTATCTATCTATCTATCTACTTTTTGTATCTATCTATCTATCTATCTATCTATCTATCTATCTCTATTTCTATTTCTGCCCTTCTCCATCTCTCTCTATCTATTTATCTATCTATCTATCTATCTATCTATCTATCTATCTAACTGTCTATCTCTCTCTATACTACCCAACCATCTTCCTATCTACTCTGCCCCTTCCATGACGTTGTCTTCTCATCTCCGTTCCTTACTCTCCTGGTACAATGTATACCTTAACATCCGTCGCTTCTTCGCTAATACATACCCTCCTCCCTCTTCCCGATGTCCTGATATAGTAATAACATCTTTTTTCAATCTCTTCAAACTTGTTTATCAATCATTCACTGACTTCATAAAATAACGGATCCCCAAACGTAGACTTTGACCCGTTGTCTTTATTTGATTAAGGAGAGATAAGATGGTTGCAGACCCACCTGTCTAGCCTGAAGACCGACTAACGGACTAGGGTACGTGAGGTTTGTACTTTGTAGCCCTGTTCGAACTCCAGTTCACGCCTCAGTTCGCAGCGCCGTCTGGAGAAGCGTTTGCTCACTTTGAAAATCACGGAAAGTATAAATAAAAGGGCACAGACTAATTAGCGGAGTTCCTGTGTAATTTTCCTCAGATCACGTGAAGGCAATTAACATTCTAAATTTCTACTCCAACCACGCAATGAATTATTCTGTAGTCTTAACCCAGGATACAGTTCTAGAGACAAAGATAACTCTCCATTATTTTACATAATGATATAAATTATACCAGTTATTCCCCTTCCTAAGATACAGTAAACAGTAATGTTTGGTGGAGTAAGCGCATGCAGTGGGATGTCTGTATATGTCTTTGGTGTAACTGTAACGTCTCTCGAGTATGAAGCAAGATCCTGTGCCACGACTGGAAGTCTTACAGTAATCAATGAATTTAAGGGCCTATGAATGTTTGTTTTTATTATTACAACTGCCCCACCCCCTCACATTCCACTTTTAGAGTGCGGTATTCATTTTTCATTTTGGAAATATTCGCTTAAGTAAACATTATATAGTTTAAAAAATAATACAAAGGAAAAATAATTTCTCCCTCAGGTAAGGACAATTTTTTTTATTAACATCTGGTGCCCAACATAGAGACTTATTTATGAGAGAGTAGCTAACTCATTAAAGATCACACCTGACACCTGTAACAAACATATTAAAATAAAAAGCTACGGTTTGAAACAAGCTGACGCGTAAATAACATCCACACTGTCTAGGAGATAACGACTTTAAAACTCTGCCAGCAGCAGTATGATTTATACATAAAATTTAATTTAGGACATCACTAAAATTCGGATTGCGGATCTTCTGCTCGTTGGTTTTCATCACCAGTAGATCAGTAGATTTAGTATTCAAACAGACCTTCAACAGCTCGCACTTTCTCACGCAACTTTTCGCCATTGCTAGAGTGACTTTCTGTCATTGCTAGAGTAACTGTCTGCCGTTGCTAGATGTGGCGTAGATTCGATTAAGTGAGACCCTGTTACATGTCAATTTGTTGAATATAATTCAAAATATCCCGGGCACAGTATCTTGTCAAGATTAACAAAATCATAAATCTTTTAATGTTAGAAATTCTTTGCAGAAGCGTAACAATTCAACTGTATTAACAAACACTCTATCTGAGGGTTAAAATACAACCCCAAATCTAGATCTAAATCAATACTTGACAATCTACCAAGATCTATAGCAACAGCAAAATAACAGCGTTCGCTGTGGCAAGGTACTACAACACGAGCATAAAGCGTAAGGTCAAAGCAAAAACATTTCTCTCTCTACAAAAAAAAGAACATCTATCTCGTTCTGCTCTTACACAAGACACAGATCCTAATAGGCCTAAAACTTTGACTAATTTCTAGTACCTTCTAAACTCCACGTCCACTTTGGCCAAACAGCTGATTTCGTGAACACTGCTCCCGCTTTGCTAGAGTAACTTTCTGCTATTACTAGGGTGACTTTCTGCCATTGCTACAGTATCTTTCGTTCATTGCTAGAGTAACTTTCGTTCATTGCTAGAGTAACTTTCGTTCATTGCTTAGTGCACATTTCAAACCTAACTAGAGAGTCAGGTGGCTACTAGAGTGCACATTTCAAACCTAATTAGAGAGTCAGAGTGGCTACTAGAGTGCACATTTCAAACCTAACTAGAGAGTCAGTGTGGCTACTAGAGTGCACATTTCAAACCTAACTAGAGAGTCAGCTAGAGTGCACATTTCAAAGCTAACTAGAGAGTCAGAGTGGCTACTAGAGTGCACATTTCAAAGCTAACTAGAGAGTCAGTGTGGCTACTAGAGTGCACATTTCAAACCTAACTAGAGAGTCAGAGTGGCTACTAGAGTGCATATTTCAAACCTAATCTAGAGAGTCAGAGTGGCTACTAGAGTGCACATTTCAAACCTAACTAGAGAGTCAGTGTGGCTACTAGAGTGCATATTTCAAACCTAATTAGAGAGTCAGAGTGGCTACTAGAGTGCACATTTCAAACCTAACTAGAGAGTCAGTGTGGCTACTAGAGTGCATATTTCAAACCTAACTAGAGAGTCAGAGTGGCTACTAGAGTGCACATTTCAAACCTAACTAGAGAGTCTAGCAATGGTAGAAAGTTACTCTAACAATGGGAGAAAGTTACTCTAGCAATGGTAGAAAGTTACTCTAGCAATGAACGAAAGTTACTCTAGCAATGAACGAAAAGTTACTCTAGCAATGAACGAAAGTTACTCTAGCAATGGAAGAAAGTTACTCTTCTAGTAGCCACACTGACTCTCTAGTTAGCTTTGAAATGTGCACTCTAGTAGCCACTCTGACTCTCTAATTAGGTTTGAAATGTGCACTCTACTAGCCACACTGACTCTCTAATTAGGTTTGAAATGTGCACTCTAGTAGCCACACTAACTCTCTAATTAGGTTTGAAATGTGCACTCTAGTAGCCACACTGACTTCTCTAGTTAGGTTTGAAATGTGCACTCTAGTAGCCACACTGACTCTCTAGTTAGGTTTGAAATGTGCACTCTAGTAGCCACTCTGACTCTCTAGTTAGGTTTGAAATGTGCACTCTAGTAGCCACACTGACTCTCTAGTTAGCTTTGAAATGTGCACTCTAGTAGCCACTCTGACTCTCTAGTTAAGTTTGAAATGTGCACTCTAGTAGCCACACTGACTCTCTAGTTAGCTTTGAAATGTGCACTCTAGTAGCCACTCTGACTCTCTAGGCAAGGCCGCCCACTCTGACTACCGGCTCGGTGACTATGTACGTGTGTTATATAATTATTTCATTCTTTGAAGAGGGTTACACAGACTGCATCGATAAACCAAATCTAAAAAACGACATTCAATTCCTCACGTAATGCTCTTCACCTTAGAGGGCCCAGTGTGCAATGGCAATAATATTATAAGGACAGGGTTGTTTCTTGTTGTGTTTTTTAGCTTTAAACAAAAATATTTGGATAATTGACAGACTTCAGTGCTCTCGATATTATTGTCGCTTAACTGTACATACATTCTATCACTGTATCAGCAGCGCAGCGTGGACGTTTGGGTCTTTAACACTTCGTTTAAACATTGTTAAACAAATTTGTAAACAATCCATATGAGTCGTAATAAAACATCATAAAACAGCAATATTCAAATATTGAAAAGCTCAGGAATAGAACTGGTAATTGAAATCATCTTAAGTGGTTGGCACTTTATTGGATCAGATTATTTCATTTACGGCCATGCTGGTTGTGACGATGTCTTAATACGTAATCCACGTCACCTCTTGAAACCATCAGATTGCTGTATAAGCAAAATGGAAAGAATGAAAGACAGAAAGGTGACGGTCGGATGACCTTGAAATCCCCGGTGTAGATCTAGACTTTGGTCGCTAGCCTGGGGAGCCTATCTGTCAAGGTCCGGCTGCTGTTTCTGATGGTCTGACCTTGCATTGGGGCAAGGTAGAGATTAAGTGAAGGAAAGAAAGAGAGAGAGAGAGAGAGGGGGGTGAAAGAGAGAGAGAAAGACACAATGAGGGAGGAAGATAGGCAGAAATGGAGATATATGGGGGAAGGGATAGGAGGAGGCAGGCAGAAAGACAGAAAGAGGCAGGTGGACGTAAAAACAATTGAATAAAGGGAATGGATTAAAAGAAGGAACAAGACAGCAAACTAAGAAACAGCTATTGATCGTGGGTTAAATCTTGTCATAGCGTGTACGTGTAGAATTTTTTATGCTGCGGAGAAAGTGTTTTGGGTGTGAATGGTATGGCATCACTTTTAACCAACACCAAGTACAAATTAAAAGAGCCGCCTATTTTCACAGAATAATACCGAAGTCATTACGCTAATATTCTCTTATATCTTTCATCTCTCTCGCTTTCAACCGTTGTCTCTTTCTCTCTAAAATCTCAACACCCTGTTCATGCCACTATGTAAAGATCGCCATCAATATAATAATCATAGATTTGATTTCTTGAAAAAAAGCACTGTATCTTAAATTTGCAGGTCCAATGTACATGCATGGTACCACAGCTTGTTTACTTCATTAGATGCACTTTTTTCAAGTCTTTACCCAAGGATATGCCTGTTCATATACATAAGGAACTACATGTACATGTATAGTGTTATCTGTTCTTGCCCCCCTGTTGTTCCATGTAAGGTTACATACTGTTACGCAAGTCCCACTTGACAAATGTGATGACCTCGTCTGTCAGTTGAGCAAGCATGGGTCACTGCCACCGCAGTCTTTGCGCCTTGTAATCGCCAGTTCTGAACAGATTGCCAAGAGGCGATTCCAGGCATCGCGATAACGGACACACAGAAAACAACCAAGACGGTAGGCGAGGGAATAGAATCCTAGATCTGTCAGCGCCAATTGCCGATCAGAAAAACCCATCCCTTATGGGTCGTGGCTACACCGTCCACTACCGTAGTGCTGACTGCAAAGTCTTTATTTTTTAACACAGGCCGCTCTTGAGGCTGGTTATGCCCATGGCTAGGAGAACGCCACGGCAAATCAACCAATGACATAATGAAACAAGATAATCAGGCGCAGTCCTGAAGGCCACTGAGGCGAAACCATCACATGATTGTCTTTTAACCCTTTCGTCCTTCTTTAGAGGTGGGTATTTGTGTAGTCGTGATTTTGTGCCATGAATATAAATTTTAGGATTTAGATGACAAAACATATCTCTATAGAGCTGGAAATGATGTGCGAGATAACTTTGACCTTCTAAAATGACTAGGTCTCAAATTTCATTTTATAATTATTGCTCAGAGGTTTTTATTCCATCGCACAAGGCTTGACACACTGCGCTGCAGGCAAGGGGTTAAGCAGAGCCCGACTCCAACGGTCTAAACGCCAACCAGAGCAATCGGGTCGTATTACAATCAGCACCCGCTCGGTCCACGCGTGCCTCTTGCTGCTTTTTACTGGTTTCTTGTTTTTGTTTGTTTGTTTGTGTGTTGTTGTTTTTTTTTTCAACTTGCAACTCTGTGATGTTTCTTTTTCGTCCCCTGAGTTTAGAGAGGTACTGAGCTGTCAAGCCTTGTAATATTGCATATTCTAGAGTCCGAAGCTATACAACAGAATTTATCACATAAGTTTCTCTAGTCCACGTACTCTGTGGCAGACATCAACGCCACCCAGCCCACCAGAAGCTCTCTGCACGCCGAGGGCTAACATAATTCATTCTATCCTTGGCTATGTGTATGTAACAGATTTGTGATGATGGTGGTGATCTGTTAGGCTCTGTTTGTCTAGGGGTGTTGAAAATATACACAGCCAATCACACGACTCGTCCGTAGAAAATAAGTCCGAAGTCCGCAAGTAACAATTGCAAACTGTTTAATCCAACATAAGAGCTAAACTGTACAATATCAGTAGGTTGACTCATTAATCATTCACTATAGACTCAATGATGTTGCTTATTGGAGATTCAATGTTGACTCCTCAATGTTGACTGACTAAATCTAATTTAGATTCTTATTTATACAAAATTTCGTCGAATCATCCAGAAAAGGAATTACATAAATCATAAGAAAACATTCTCGGTACAAGTCATTAGCAATTAGCAACCAATCAAAACAAAGGTAAACAAGGGGCGACGAAGTCATTACTATGCTAGAACTAAGTCGGAGATTCGAGAAGAATCTTGACCATACAAATGGGGGCTGTGTTCAATAAACAAAACTAATTCTTAGGCTTGAAATACAAACGTTATGCAACCAAACAAGATAATGTACATAGATCTAGCCGATCCGCTACCCAAAAGTTACGCACCAAAAAGGGTGAGGAAATGAATAGATCAACTTAGAGTACAATGCGTTACAGTGTAGAACAGAAGACCTTGGCTCAACCGCCGCAGGCGCTGAGCACGGGAAGGCCGCCCGTGGCGCCATGACTGCGGTTACTGGTGACCCTAGCGCAGTATCACGCCTCACTGCTGGCTGGAGTTAGTGCAGCGTGACCATCACTGCTGGCGGTAACTACTACAAAGTGACCCTCACTGCTTGCGGGAGTTAGTGCAGCTGACCATCACTGCTGGCGGTAACTACTACAAAGTGACCCTCACTGCTTGCTGGAGTTAGTACAGCTGACCGTCACTGCTGGCAGGTGGTAGTGATTGTAGTAGTAGTAGTAGTAGTAGTAGTAGTAGTAGTAGTAGTAGTAGTAGTAGTAGTAGTAGTAGTAGTGGTAGTAGTGGTGGTAGTGGTAGTGGTAGTGGTAGTGGTAGTGGTAGTG
>RQTK01000521.1:5429-18662 GCA_003991915.1 Elysia chlorotica
CCTCTTTTTTTTTTTTGCACTGCCCAAGAGAATTAGCAAAAAGCAGAGCAAGGACAAAAAGGATTTGCAGTAGTAAAGTGAAAAAAAAAACAAGAAAAAGTGATACAAGAAGAGGAAAAGGACAAGACGACGAAGAAGAATAAGCAAAAGTAGTGAAAAAGAAGTGAAGAAGAAGAAAAAAAAGAAGAATAGGAAAAATAAAAACAAGAAAAAGAAAAAGAACATGAACAAGAACAAGAAGTAAGAACAATAAGTAAGAACAAGAACAAGAAAAAAAAGAACAAGAAGAGCAAGAACAAGAACAAGAAGAAAAAGAAGAGCAAGAACAATAACAAGAAGAACAAGAAAAGCAAGAACAAGAACAAGAAGAACAAGAAGAGCAAGAACAAGAAGAAAAAAAAAACAAGAACAAGAACGGGAACAAAAACATGAACAAGAACAAGAAGACAGTACTGTTAAAAGTGAACTTTTGTATCAGCGCTGTGGCCAAATTTGCAGCTGGTCTTGAACCTGCGATCTTCCAACAAAAAGCTTCGCACTGTACTCTTTGATCGCCACGCCCGCACCCAAAGCTTTAATAAAATATTAATCAGTGACAGCAACCTTCGTGTACGGACCAGACTACGTGACTGTAGTCATGGCAGAGCAATGGGTGAGTGCCACCTGGAGACAGTGTGGGCGTGATGGACTGTGGAGAGTACAGAACCAGGAGTGGAGAGTACAGATCCAGGAGTGGAGATCTTGAGACAACTTGCCCCGAGGCGAAAACCAAGACGACAGGGAAAGGATCCTGAACCGGTGTCCATTCAAAGCTGTATACTAAACTTACGGAGCCAATGAGCGATCTTGTCCTATTGGTTTGATTACGCTATCCTCTTTCGTCGTGTTGATCACAATGCCAGTAATACTGTGATACCACCCCTGCGAGGTCTACCAGGTCTACGAGCTCTGAAAGCCAAAATGATTGTAAAGTTTGGTTGAAATAGGCGAATGAGGGTGCAAATCTGGCTTAAGAGGTTGACCGTCTAGACTTTAGTTTCAGGAGTACCTGGTTCAAATCCGTGCCGGAGAAAATTGATCAATTCGGATTAAGGTTAGAATAGTAGGAGAATGTGCCATGCCCCCTTCCCGAACTAATCACTCCTTCTATCAAGTCTGTTTCTTGCCACACATGTTTTATTTTTGCACTGGGGAAGGTTCAATAAAGATCGAAACATTTCTGTGTTTCATAATTTAAAAACCTGAGTTATTAATTAGATAGTTTAGTCGAAGTTGGCGCGTGACAGCGTCGTCATAATATTAATCACAATATTTTATATGAATATAAAAATTATCAAATATCCCTGACTTCATGTGTGAACAATAATGATGTTTAGGCGACGAGGTTGCGATTTTGACAGCTTCGCCTCTCCCAGTCTCATAACAGTGGGATTTGGACGTATAATTTCCTAAACTTTCGTTGTCTGGTGGAAATACGTGTAAACAAAACACGTTAAACTAATTATATAAACAATTATTGTGATTTTGGTGTCCTTGGCAAGAAAAATAACCAGACAATCGTAGGTGTAACTCCTTTAAACTTAATAATCGGTTTAAATATTTAAGGATGAGACTTTGCACTAAGGTTAGTCGGTACAACGGTGATATAAGATTCCAGACTAAAGCTAATGTGTTACTATTAAAACAGCTTATAGTCTGGGGTCTACTGTTATAGCACTGTTGTATTTGGTCTCCCTAATGTGAATAGCTTCAAAATTTTCCCAGAGATATTAGCTGTGATAGCAAGAACAAGGTATTTTTAAAACTATTTGAGGTATTATCTTAATAACTTTTGTAATCTTCGGTTCTCCAGACAACAATCGGATTTTTGGGGTCTGGAATTAGATGTATCTTGGTCAGGTGTATGAGAGATGGTTTTATAACAATAAGAATCTCTTAATGATGCTACGGTTAAGGTTCGATCATCGCGGAAACTTGATCTCCGATTAGCTGATCATCGCAGAAACTTGATCTCCGATTAGCTGCAAGTCATCATTATAGTTCTCATGAAGAACCGTACACTGATATGGGCGTCCTTTATTGAGTAGTGTTCTGTCTCCTATTACTATACAGTAAAACCAGGGTATGTATCTTGAATAGACCATGACAGGCTTTGCGATCTACAAAATGATAATAGATGACGTAATCATGACCCTTATGCAGTGGGTTTTGTGATCGCTCATTGGCTCTAGAAATCTAGGATTGAGCTTTGATTGGACCCCGGTGCAGATTCCCCACAGATGTCTATTAGTGCTATTAATAGACATAATGTGAGATTCCCTTACCTACTGGCGTCTTCGTTTCGCCCTGGATGTCGTTGTGGCAAGACTTCTATTGTCATGTTAGTTTTATAATAGGCAATATCTAGGTGAAATTTCACATTCTTCATCACTTTATACATGACTTAAAATCCTTGCCGTATCATCTATGATCGAATGAAAAAAAAATTAATTATAATGAAGTAAATATCAGACGGCCACCCTACACCTCCAGCAAAAACTTAAAACAACAAAACATAAAAAACAACATCAATACAATAAAAGGACAAGCAGAAACGAAGAAAACAAATAAGGCAGGTGAAACAACTGTATAAAAATCCAAATACAACAACAATAAAAAAAGTCAAAATTATGTTAAATTTGATTTCCTTTGTTATTAGTTCCAACTGTGAGGAAATGAAAAAAATTATCTAGATAAGTAAACAAACACGGTACATACAGGAGTGATAGAGAAAACAAAAGTATGTACGTGGGAGTAATAACGGAGTGTTTTGTAGGAGAGAGAGAGAGAGAGAGAGAGAGAGAGAGAGAGAGAGAGAGAGAGAGAGAGAGAGAAGAAAGAAAAGATAAGAGATAAAGAAAAGAGGAGAAAAATAAAGGATAGAGAAATAAAGAGAGACAAACAGACAGTCAAGACGACAAAATAATTATACGTATGGATTATACTTTTGAGGGGAAAAAAACAAGGATAACAAAATATTTGAACTCGAATACTAACGGTCTCTCTACGTTCTATGTCAACGCGTGTGTTGGGATAGAACCGTGTTCTTCCGACCTCACTGAAGCATATACTTTGCACAGTTTTCCTAATCGCAGAGAAGTTCTCTACATTTTTAAGGAAGGTTCGAGAGAAAGTTCTATACGGCAATGGTCTCAACACAAATGTCTGACAAATTTACTTCCCGCAACACAGATAGACATAGTTGGGTCTTGTGTCTCATCCGGTCACATAGGCGGCCCAAACAGGAGGCGACGAGGTAAGACAAATTGTGACCCCAGTTGAATAATTTCCTAACTACACTTTTCATATTTTTTTAGAAAATAGAAGAGAATCACTTCTGGTTGCACAAAATATCGTATCTTTTTATCGGCGTGTCTTAAAATTAATGTTTAATAGAATTTATAGCCACTTGAATTTTGTCATATCTACATTCTGTCATCATTTTGAATTGCATGTTGTTTTAAACGGGAATTTATGGTTTTCTCAGAATGAGTTATTCCTATCTCAGTAAAGGCCAATGAGAATGTCCAAAGTTGTCGCAATTTTTCTCAACAAAAAAAATGTCTGTGAAAAGTCCATGTTATAGAATAGCAGCAATGTAAAGTTTGTTAATGATTAGTTGTCCCCAGATGAAGATTACTTTGAATTTTGAGATTTACACAACAAAACTAAGCTTGTCTAGTTTAATTCTTTACGAAATTCTAAACGCTTTCAAAAGGTCTAGACCTATATCTTAATCTAGATTTATATACAAAAAACATATAGATCTAAATTGGGACTAGACTCTAGATCTTTCAGGCAAAAGGTTAATTTTCTAGATCTCTTGTATAAGCTACCATTTTCCTGGTAGATCTAGAGTCTAGTCACGATCTAAATCCAGATATAAATGTGCAAAAAAATGATTACGTAAATGCCCTACATATAAAAACGTAACTACAAATTTCTACTACTTCACACGAACTACAAATTTCTACTATTTCACACGTCTTTTTGTGTCGAAACCACATTGTAGTCATGCAGTTATTTGAGTTTACAATTTGGCTATGTCCAAAACTTTGATGACGCTGGACAATGGTCCAACCCCATGCGTTTTAAAACCCACCCGACGCTACTGGACTACAGATTTAGTGAGCTAAGCGTCATTATAATAGTATTTGGATCACAGACTGTATATAACATCCATACATTTTTAGCAAAAATGTAATGGTACGTAATTATGGCAAAATAGGACATAGGAATTGATCATTCTTTAAAAAAATCTTCAAAATGTTTAAAAATGTCCATCTCAAACCAAATACAAATCTAACACACTCGGATATCTCCTATTGTGTTTCTTAATTTGTATATATAATTTTTAAAAAGCTGTTTCTTATAGACATCAACATCTTTGAACTCAATTTTCTCAAAACACAGGTGTGTGTAGTAGATATTAATATAGAACTGTTTTGTTCGGTGGTTGTTATTTTTTTCGAGGTCGGCGCAGTGCACCAAAGCACCGTGCAGTTACGGTATGGATAACGTGCAAACCACCAGTGCACCAAAGCACCGTGCAGTTTTGAGCGCGTTCGCGCCAAATATTTCCAAACAGTGGGAGCTCGACTGGTGCAGCAGGAGGGTGTCAGATCTGCATTGTTTACAAACAGATGTGACCTTTGAACTGCTGCAGTCAGCTATGTTGGATTTGGGAAGTAAGGGGGAGGGGGTGAGGGGCGGCAGAGAGAGAGAGAGAGAGAGAGAGAGAGAGAGAGAGAGAGAAACGGAGGACGAGAACAAGGTGCGCAGTAAGCAAAATTTAGCGTGATGGCATCATAAACTAGGTACGTACGGAAGGCTTGTGAGACGTAAATTAATACATATTATTGTAATACTTCGGACATAAAAAAAGACAATGTTCAGTTCAGCTTCTCCTCTGCTTATGGGAGACGAAAACAATATATCAGTGAAACTCCCGCTTGGCAATCTTCCATGGGCGCAAAGAGACGAGCGTGGATACAGTGTTCGATTTGTCCAAAAGTCTTCTATTGGAAGAAATTATAGAAATGGTTGTTTCTTACAAAGTATTTGAGTATCCGCCAAATAAGAATAATAATATATTTTTTGCAATTTTAGGGGTTTGACTCTTTTTCAGTCAGCACCTATGACTTGACAAGATAGAGGGTTGTGCTGTGGCCCTGGGGTATAACATCGGTTTCCCACGCAAAAGGTCCGTGGTTCGAGCCCTGGTGATTTCGCCCACTATTGGTTGGGTCAGTGTCAGTTTAATGTGACTGGCTGAGACAGGAGTCATGATATCCTCACACTGTCTCGTGTGTGGCAGCACATAAAACATCAGACGTCAGTCTTGGGATCAGTCCACAATATAGCCTATATAGTACTGATATTGGACGTTCAACCAATTCAACACAAGACACGTAACACGACGCGATAGAGATATGAATATAACGAAGAATAAGAAAACTTTTAAAAATCATATTGATGGCATTAACCTAGGGGGGGTGTAGCTAGACAGGTGAGAGGGGGTGGAACTAAGTGGTACCAGTGAGATTAAGGGGGAAAGAGATTTGGGAGAATCATGAATAAAGAAAAAAATACAAGTTGGAAATTTATGAAGACAGCAAGGAGAACTGGGAGAATCGTGAGTACAAAGAGAATGAGAAATAGGAGGGTTGTGAAGACAGAAAGATAGAAAAATGTGATAATTATGAAGAAGGAGAAGGGGAAGTGGGAGAATCAAAAGGAGATATAAAATAAGATTGGGAGGATAGTGAAGAAATTAAGAGGAAAAAAAGTGGAGAATCGTTAAAATTACATAATTTAGAAAAAAGGAGATTCACGAAGAGAATAAAAATAAGGGAAAAGATAATCATGTTCAAAGGTAAAAAAGATAAATTGCGTAAGAAAGATGGAAAAAATGAGAAATTAGAGAAAAAAAAAGTAAAATAATAGAATTTGGAGGGGCGGTCTTGGAATTGATTAACACACAGTTTAGAAAACAGAGGTAGTAATAAAAATAAAAACACGGGAAAAGGAGAGAAACTTTAAGGACGAGTCAAGAAAGCGATGACGGAAAAGGCCTGAACAATAACAAACACAAGACGTCATCTAAACAAGCCGAGTTCATATGTGGCTGGGGGGAATGGGGCACTAAAGGGCACCTAACAACCTAACAGTACAAGGAGCCTGAAATAGAACAGGCCTGAGGAAGCCAGGAAAACAAAATGTCCCTACTCTTGTACATCTAGAGACCATTTCTACTTAATTAATGTTTTCTTCTGACGACGCACCTGGGTATCAAAGGAATAGATATGAGAGAATGACGTAGATCGAAAGGCAGGGGAAGGGAAACATTTATGGACATATTGTTCGGGGCAGACAGAAAAAGGGACTTAGGGAGAGAGTAAAAGAGAGAGAGAGAGAGAGAGAGAGAGAGAGAGAGAGAGAGAGAGAGAGAGAGAGAGAGAGGGGCAGACAAGAGAGGCAGAGGACACTAACAAGGAATAATGAAGAGGAACTTCAATGTTGTTGGATTGATAAGAGAAACACGCAAAGAAATACAATAACAGCGACCAGTATTGCAGACGGTCCAGATCGTGATTATAAAAATAACCAAATATGCAAACCAGTTTCGTCAAAAGAGCACGGTGACCAGATGGCGCGCTGGGCAAATGTTGAGTTGAGTTGGTTTAACGTCCAACATCAGCACTATATAGGCTATGATCGCTGAGCAAAACCCTGATGGAGAAACTTAGGAGACGAAAAACACAATATAGAGATGGGGATCCCGCACAGTCTCCATTGGCGTCGCTTTTTGTTTGATTTGTGAAGTCATTCCAGCAGCAAAATCTATAGCCATCACTGATTTCTATTAATAGCATGGTAGCCAGTAATTTCTGACATACAATACCACACCGCCTTTACTATTCAATCATATCAGTTTCGTCTGGCTCAAGACACATCGGTTGAGATTTGATCGACTTAGGTGACGTTCAAACAGTACACAGTCTTTAATTCCTACAATACAAGGCCTTCAACCTTGGTAGGATATCACCTAACTCAAACTGGTACGAACGTGGGTTCAAAAAGTGAAAGGTGAAATAACTATGTCGCAGGTAAGTAGGATAGACCCTATGATTACCGCCGCATCTTCAAGAGACTGGGTGGTAGGGCAATACAGCGCATCTGACACCAAGCCAAGTAATACTACACAAAATCAAAGGCAAAGAAAATATCGCATTCCTTCGCTTATGATCTTTCATCTCTACATTTCTCAATTTACAGTATTATCAAGTATCTAAACCAATTCAGTGTCCCCGTCACATTACCATACATTTTTTGGCGTATCTTTTCCTATGGATTTTCGACCTACAATTTCGAAACCGTAAGAAAAACCAGATGCTATTACCGGGTCACAAACAACTGAGGTGAAGCGGGAAGTTCAACTGTAACACATTTCATTAAAATATATATATATATATATATATATATGAGTTATCAAATTTTCCAAAATTCCACTTTCCCACTCTCAGTCTCTTTTTTCCTATTTCGGTTCAGGCGTACTCTTTTCTCATTCCGTCCATGAATCTTACATTCTCTGCCTCCTTGGCAGTTTTAGTCTGTCTGCAGGTCTTTATTTCTGACTCTGTACCTATAAAATTATGTTCCTCAATATCATTGACTATCTGTCTGCCTGCCTCTCGCTCTCCCTCTCCTCCCCTCTCTCTCTCCCTTCCCCCCCCCCTCTCTCTCTCTCTCTCTCTCTCTCTTTCTATCTCTCTTCCGAAAATGTAAAAGTATTTATGTATCTTCAAGATTCTGAAGGTGTTTTTATGTGCAACTAAGTAAGACAAGTCTTGGGGGAAAATAGCAACAACAGGGCAACGGCCTTTTACCTACATTTCCCCAAAACGTAAAAACCACAAAACATTTAATCTTGGTCGGTATGCAGATGGAAAGTAAAAGGTGAAAAAGTGAATTTCATTGGTAATGTTGAAAAGATCTTAATATGAATACCGCAGCATTTTTATTACGGAGCAGGGGTAATAGAAAAGTTAACACCAAGGTAAATAAGAAACTATAAAAAACAAATAGTGGAGTTCAGTGCAACTGTGATCTTACCTTTTTTCTCCTTCCGGTAAACGTCCTTCACCCCCGGCATCTTCTGGTGGTACCACCTTGTTTTCAGTGCAACCCACTGGCATCGCGCATTGCTTGGTAACTCCTTGCTTCGCCGCCTTGGCCTTGGATGAGGACTCGGTATATATATCTAGATTTAGACACTTGCTACAGTTACAGGTACACGCACATCACGGAGTTTGATTGCCTGGGTGCAAGAAAGAGAGAAAACAATAATTCTGTAAATTTAGTTTTCTTGTCCAATGTTATGATTATTGAGATGCTCCTTAAGAAAAATAAAGGCTTACTTTGCATTTTTATATACGTTATTTTATCAGTCTGGAATAGGTGTTATCCGAGCCCTAAGTGAAAACAAAGACCTAAGCCAAAGAAAGTTTTTGCAGGGGGAAATAAAAATGGTGTTTAGTTACACATCAGACATTACGGTTAAAGGAAAAAATACTAAGACGATAAGCCTTGCTACTTTTTAGTTGTAGGTGTAGAAGTAGTAGTAGTAGTAGTAGTAGTAGTAGTAGTAGTAGTGGTAGTAGTAGTAGTAGTAGTAGTAGTAGTAGTAGTAGTAGTAGTAGTAGTAGTAGTAGTAGTAGTAGTAGTAGTAGTAGTAGTAGTAGTAGTAGTAGTAGTAGTAGTAGTAGTAGTAGTAGTAGTAGTAGTAGTAGTAGTAGCATCAATCTCAATTATATGAGATCCAAATTCCCAGATCTACTGTCTACTTCGTATCTAGACTCTAGATTATATAACTAAATCTAAAGTCTAGGTGGATGAAATCAAATTTTATTCATCTGAACCTGAAACGTCGCTGTAGCTAATTGTCGTAAGCCTTCTTTCCATACCATATCATAAGTCAACAAGTTATCTCAACATTTTACTTACGGATCCAGTAGATGTATAATCAGCTAAAGCAATAACAGTGAGGTAAATGTAATATTTCAACCTTAGTTAAGTTTAAAACGTCCCTCTGTGGAAATGACCAACGAGCAGGTGCAAACTTCATCGAATTTGTCATATATTAAAAAAGACTGTTGAAATAAACACATTCGAATCGCTAGAAAGCTCATGGGCATCACTGTGAAACGGTAATGTAGGATGTCCGAGGTTTGAAACCTACTTACTGTATCCGCATATCGCATATATTTAATTCTTTGAAAAAAGTAGGGAAGACGTAAAACTAACCAAAATACACAGTAAGTACAAAACCTTCAAGCAGTGTCTCACCAACGAAAAGAGTGCTGAAAAATACATGAAAAAGTTTCACTGGAAAAAAGAAGAAACAAAACTTCTATTAATTCGCTTCACAATGGCCCGGGCATCCACAAGCAAACCTTGAGGGTCTGGCTGGATGAATGACAATGACAGAGACTGACAATTACACAGAATACAGAACAGAATAGTATAGCATAGAGGTTTATTACATAAGTAATAAAAACACAACATCAACATCAACATAAAACCCGAGAGCTGTTTAGGCCGTCCCAATGACCAGTAGATGAGAATGAACAGTGAACAGTCGAACAGCGAAACTGTCAACAAAATCAATTAGATCTTCACACGGACGCGAGCAATTCGTACACGCTGGCCATAAAACACGGTGACTTAAAGCAATTATGGTCCGGGTGTTGGCAATTAACCTTGGACAGTCCCATCTCACGTCTATTTTTAGATGCGACGACATAACACGATGGAGTGAGGAAAAATGTAAAATAAACAGAGGGGAAGACAGGACTGGTGTAAATAGGACGTGAGAAATAAAAAGATCTCATGCAAGAAATAACTTCAAAGTTGAAAGAGGGAAATTTATAAAAGTAAAGTATTAAAGAAGTCAACATTATATAATATCATAGGTATGATGTGTTGAAAAAAAAAACCCAACAACAACAACGTGGATATATATTTGTAAAGGAGAATAAATAGCTATTACGGAAATACAGACAATCTACCTTCTAGTTCGTCTTCAAATCCCCTTAAAATAACCAACAACATTATGACTCCACATCCATAGCTTTTTCGGTTTTTCCTTTTCCTTCTCCTCCTCCTCCTCCTCCTAATATCACTAATACTGATACTACCACTACTACGACTGCCCCTTCTTCTATTACTTCTACTACTACTACTACTACTATTACTACTGCTACTTCTACTACTACTTCTACTACCACTACAGCTTCTACTACTACTACTACTACTACTACTACTACTACTACTACTACTACTACTACTACTACTACTACTACTACTACTACTACTACTATTTACTGAAAGTCATCCAATAGTTTTATTAATGACTAGTACAGCGACCTGATTCCTAATGCTTTGAAATATGATTGCATTACATAATACATCTTAATAATTAGGAAAAGCCGCGCCCATTTCAGAATTAAGCTTCTAGATCTAATTCATCTGTCAAGAGGCAGCAGTAATGCGAACGCCATAGAGGTCGCCGACATATTGTTTATAGACATACTAGAAAAACATGAACACATCACGTGATAAGCTGGTTCCCGCCCTTTTGAAGGTCATGCGCACATAGGATTTCATTTTTTTGCTTTGAAGTAACGATGACTAAGAAGTTTTTGAAAAACAGGAAACTAGGAATTACTTGAGCTAGGAAAGACGATGTTCCTAATTCAGCAGTCATGTCTTTGAAGTACTGGCCCAAGTAAAAGAGCGCTATTATCCCAATTGGGGGGTCCTTAGTTTGAAACCCATGTTTCGTCAAAATAATATTGTGTATTAGACGGATCAGATCCACAACTGGTTTGATCGATGTCAGTATAGCCTAACCAGCTGAGACAATAATAATTAAATTGTTCTATGTGGCACCACGTAAAACAGTTTGACGTTAATTTTGGGACCCGTCCGTAATATAATCTCTATAGTGTAATGTTAGACACTAAAAATGAAACTTACCAACTTCCCCCATCAAGTACTTAGAAACGAATTTTCAGTGAGCTTGTAGAGTAGAAAAAATAATGTTAGTCTTTTTGCGATTCTCAATGCTTTACATATAAAGGGATTTTCATCCAGGGTATGGAAATATACTATTTTCTTGTCCATATTATAACCCCTAGACTATAGATCTAATGGCGTTAGGAGTAGATCTACATTTAGGTGAGATAATATAACATATTAAAAGATTTGGTTCTATACATATTTTGTGGGGTGGGTGGGGGGGGGGGGGGGTATCTACCAAGTCTAGTTTATTTCTAAAGTCTATATAATTTTGGTTAATTAATTATTATGAATCGAGAGAATACATCGAATAATTATTCTTCGTATATGAAGTTAGCAGTATTGGAAGAACTTTAGGAATATAATTCTTTAATTAGGGAAATGTGCCATCTTTAGAAAATCTCAACAGATCGTGTTGGGTTCAGAATACAGCTTTTTCTTACTCTTGATGAACTGATGAATAACTGTCGAACATTGAAGACGCACAATAATACCAATCCTGTCGCCAATTCAGGAGGCTAGGAATAGTTACAAATTGTTGTTAGAAGTAAATCAGCCACAGATTAAGAGAAAAGTACAGTGGTACATGTATAAATAGCCCCTAGTTGTCCTAAGAATTAGCACAACGTCGCAGTAGTTTGCACTTCGTCGTAAGCCTACCAATTCGCTTATTTTACGACCAGTCGTATCTTTACCACAAAGTTGTGCTAACGATCCTGGAGCTATAGAAGATTCGCTTCTTTTGTCGTGCCTCAATTTTTATCAAAACACGTACAATAATTATTTGTTTAGTGCAAAGAGTACTTAAGTTGGTCTAAGCTGTTGTGGATATGATGACATTTATCTAGAAGTCAATGAATGCCAGGGGGAAACGAAGGGTTTTAAGGTACATTTTTTTCTTGGCGTCAATTTTAAATCTCTACAGCTAATCTTTTATTGGAGTTTGAGTTGGAGTTGAGTTAGTTTAACTCAATAAAATTTAACTTAGGCCGAGGCGCGTGCAACCGTGGTCGCCTTATCTTAATGGGGGTCACTAAGGGGTTCACTTTTCACCTCTCCGTTACCTGCGTCGCTGAGGGGGGCGAGGAAGTCCAGGGGTAGAACATCGGCTTCTAAAGTAAAAGGTCCCGAGTTCGAAACCTGGCGGTTGCGTTCCCTGCTGGTTGGGTCAGTGTCAATATAATGTGACCGGCTGAGACAGGAGTAATGGTATCCCCACCCTGTCTCGTGTGTGGCAGCACATAAAATTGTCAGACCTCCGTCTTGGGACCTGTCCTCAAAATAGTCTATATAGTGCTAATGTTGGACGTTAAAACCAACTCAACTCAATTCAACCTGCGTCGCTGAGGTCTGTTACTGAATTAAAGGCCCTAATCATAACGTTGTACTTACAGCCCCGCTACCTATTAACGCTATTGTTCGCATGTACGAGAGGAAACTATTTGGATTGCAACGCTGCTGTTAGCTTGGCACAAACAATTTGTCTTCACATTAGAGACAAAAGACAAAAGACATCGGTTTATCTAGAATGGTATTCTCTTACAATTATGAAGCACTACTTCTGAAAAAGTGTAATAAAATCCAAATTTCTCTCTGTGTATATGCAGGTATTAAACGGCGCGATTTTAAGGTTGTTATTCTCTGTAAACCAAAAACAACAAAAAACAAAAAACAGAAAAAAAAAACCACACACACAACACACACACAAACAAAAGCAGCATTCGAAGTCTGTTTCACACGTAATTACTTTGAAGAGTGTTCACCTCTACCATCCTTTCCTTATTTTACAGCCCTCTCTTACTTTTTTTTGTCGGAAAAAGCAAACGTGCTATAATATACACATTTTCTAGTTTCTCAGAAAAATCAAGTTTATATATGGGGACAGTACACCCGAGATTTGACCGGTCACATTATATTGATACGGACCCATTAACACCAGCGCCAACGACAAAGCTCCCCCCCTCTCTCTCTCACTCTCTCTCTCTCCCCCCCCTCTCTCTCTCTCTCTCTCTCTCTCTCTCTCTCTCTCTTTCCCTCTCTCTATCTCTCTCTGTCTCTCTCTCTGTCTGTCTGTCTGTCTCTCTCTCTGTCTGTCTGTCTGTCTGTTTCTCT
>RQTK01000521.1:19049-21549 GCA_003991915.1 Elysia chlorotica
CTCTCGCTCTCTCTCTCCCTCTCTCTCTCTCTCTCTCTCTCTCTCTCTCTCTCTCCATCTCTCTCCCTCCCTCAAAGTTAATGTCATCCAGCTTTTGTTCAGTTTACAGCGGTCATCGCCAGGAGACATGGCATGACATACCATCCGTCATCTTCTTCTTCTTCTTCTTCTTCTTCTTCTTGTTGTTGTTATTATTATTATTATTATTATTATTATTAATTTTGTTGTTGTTGTTGTTTTTGTTGTTGCTAAAAGTTGGCGAACTTTGTATTGGAATCTGTTTGCAATTAAAGTAATTGTTCGGAGGCTGAACTTTAGGAAATTAATCAAGCCCTCTTGTTTAACTTCTGTTTGGTCGCAAGAAAGACTCTATACGGCGTATTAGAACATTATTGGGAAGCCTACAAGGCGGAATTGTTCGTCTCTCGACAGCAACATGATGGTATATAGTATGAAATAAACCTTTGTAAGACATATCTAATTATTCAACAACAAAACAATGTGAGGTGATGGATTGAAGTAAAATTTAGGTTATTTTTTTCTTAAAATCCATTGCCAGTAACTAGGTTTTGTCGCGCAACAGTCCTTAGACTAACAACTGATATTTCTATATACTGTCACACACAGTATTGAGCTGAGTAACCAGGTCCTCTGCCTCAGATGTTCACATTGAACTGTCCCTGATTCAACTAGAAAGGAACCTAAAATACGACAAATAAATCTGGCAGATCGTTGCTTTGAATCGTGAACATAAAATTTGGAACTTTAGTATACACCACTTGAGCAGGCTCGTGCCCAAAAGAGGGAGAGCGAAAGAGAGAAATTATGTGTGTGTGTGTGTGTGTGAGAGAGAGAGAGAGAACGAGAGAGAGATAGAGAGATAGAAAGAGACAGAGGGAAAGAGAGAAAAAGAAAGAGATCGAGAGAGCGATAGAGGAGACAGAGGAAGAAAGAGAGAGAGAAAGAGGAGAGAGAGACAGAGAGAGAGATAGATAGATAGATAGATAGAGAGAGAGAGAGAGAGAGAGAGAGAGAGAGTGCCAGCTGAAAAAATACAGGTTTTGCCATCCACCCGTCGATAATGTATGACACAATTACGCCCAAAGACATGAGGCTTCCCTCTAGGATAGAGCTTTGATTGGATTCCGGTGCTAATTCCCTTACCTATTGTTTTCATTTTTGTTATTGGCCCAGTTATCGCAATACCTGTAATGATAATTACATGTATAAAAAATTCATCATCAAATATCCAAAGCCAATGGATGGATCTCAAAGGCCCAATTATCACAATACTTCTAATGCATGATATGTAACAATCACTATGAGGAATCCCAAGCCGATGGATTGTACTCGATGGGGCGGTACACAGATTCCCGTGTCACGTGACACGTGATGCACGCCGACCTGGCTCCGTGGCTCGGGCTACGTGGTTTAGGAGCGACTTAAGCTGAAGATAGCCGGAAAAAATGTAGGGTTTGCTATCCACAAGGCGATAATAGGGGACATAATCACAGTTTGTATGCAGGTGCTAATTCCCTTACCCAACATTGTTGTTATAGACCCAGTTATCACAATGCCTCTTATGATATAGAAAATTCATTATCAAGTATCCCAAACCAATGGATGGGGTTCGACAGGGCGGTGTACAGATTCCCCGTGTCACGTGACACGTGATGCACGCCGACCTGGCTCCGTGGCTCGGGCTACGTGGTTTAGGAGCGACTTAGCGTCAGGCCCCAGCCCCGAAATAACTCGCGCCTGTGGGCTTGGGGTGAGGTCTCCCGGGACTCCCACTCATTGCGGCAGGACCGTACGTTACAGGTATGAGTCGTAGAAGTATCGATGTCTGTCACGTCTGGACGGTTGGCAACCAGCCATCATAGTGTAGGAAGCTTGGCAAAAATGTGTATGGAAGTTCGTACGAATACGACTTTTATGTTGTAAGATAGGGAGCTATGACAAGGGGGATCAGGCGGGGTCAAAGAAATACGAGCGTTGTTAATTAAATGAAAATCTATTGTTACATCTCAGGCTAGAGGGGTGATCATAGTGCATAGATCAGAGTGAGATTTGTTTCGTGGTATATGTGGCTACGTGCCATCATAATGCATAGGTCAGAGTTAGGTCTGGGTCGTGAGATCTGTGGATCACGTTTACGTTTATACCAACCTAGCAATAGATTTAGGTTTTAAAAGTTCAGAGGTACTTCTTTTAAAGAGATATTATTTTCATTTTGAAATACATGTATTGTACATTGCACCACAGTGCTTAAATATAAGCTTAACCTGTAACTGATCAACTATTTATATAATAGGACAGTGGGATTAGACCCTTCGATTTGAATTTGCGTTGGGTGGTACAGAATTGCCATTTCACTGAAACAGAAAATGATGTATATAGACTATTTAACTGGGGTCCATGTATCCCCGCCCTGTTTGGTGTGTGGCACCACATAATTATGATTGTTAGACGTTAGTCTTAGGGCCCATCCAAAATATAT
>RQTK01000521.1:26549-31912 GCA_003991915.1 Elysia chlorotica
CTTTAGGGAAAAACAAAAGAAAAATATCATCCTGTTTCTATTATTAATGTGGTTGCAAATGAAAATTGGCATATCAGTCATCGGTCCGCAAAAAAACCTAGATGCTGAAGATGTACGTTGAAAACTAACCCAAAAAATGTTGATTTAAGTTATAGGACGTATACTTAGTTCGTGTTACAATTACGTCTATTAGATTTACACGCCCAAAATTTCCCTGGGAGTTTATAATTATTCTACGGAAGTTCAGATATCTGCAGCTGGGGCTCCAAACTCAGAGAGGGTGGGGGGCTCAAACGGTAGAACTTATGTTTCGCGGGTGGTAGGTCACCGGTTCGAAACCCAAGATGGGTCATAATTTTTGGTCTTATTTGATACCCTTGTGTCGGTGTCAGTATGATGTGACCGGCTGGGATAAGCCTATAATTATAATGATGACGTTAGACTTTAACAACAACTCCACTCAAACCAAACCCTAAACTCAGAAGTCCAGATCACTAGTGACTGAACTATCGGGCGCTTCTTTAGTAGTTGTGCTTTAGACCACAGTATAAGGATCAATGGTGTTCAGATCCTCTGTAACTGTTTGGTTTTCCATGTGGTGCTAAACAACCAAAATTACAGCATAACTCTCTTAGCTACGAGTACAATCTCGTACAACACTGTTCTTAAACTTCTGTTTGTAGGGCTCAAACTTTCGATTTGATCTCAACTAATTGAGAGAGTAAGCCTTGGATGACTTCAGAAGACAATGTGTCTCATCTTGTCAACATTCAGCGGTTAGTGTGAACTTGTAGACAACGACGACATTTTTCCCACCCAAACAAGCTGACTGCTGATGTTGAAGTCTCAACACCTGGATCTGGACTGACTATTTATACAGATTCCCATTATTTACTCAAGCCCACCACAATGTTCAAAACTAAAAAGATTAACAGAAAAATAGTGCAGAGACCAATCTTATGGAAGCATGATACATTGATAAAATGAATCCCTGGATTTACAATTTGTTTCAGCTTGCCGTTTACAGTATCATATGAGTTTGTTCAATACGCGTGGCTTTCAATGTGTTTGTAGTCTCTATTCTAAAGTTCCCGTAATATTGTTTACTGTTTTATCATTCATATTATGTGTAAGCATGCATACATTTTATCTACCTGACATACGCCAGCAATACCGACTTTTAACACACACTAAAGGCCGTGTACAGTCCAAGACTTTGAAACAATGTGATTTAACCATAGATATATAAAAGTTTACCCCCCCCCCCATGTTCAAAACTAAAAAAATTAACATACAAATAGTACAGAGACCAATCTTAATGAATCATGATAGATTGATAAAATGAATCCCTGGATTTACAGTTTGCGCCAGTGTGCCGTTTACAGTATCAATTTGCTCAATATGTGTGGCTTCCAATGTGTTTGTAATTGTATTCTCTTTTTTAAAAACCAATAATATTGTTCACTGTTTTATCATCCATAATATATATAAACATGTAAACAGTTTATATATTTGACATACGTCAGCTATACTGACCCCTGACAAAGACTGAATGACGTGTACAGTCTAAGACATCGACACAATGTGATTTAACCATAGATATATAAAAGTTTATATATCTATGGATTTAACAAAACTTCTGTCCTAGCCAGTCAAATTATACTCACACCGATCTAACACCCAGGGGACGAAATCTGATTGGTCAGTTTGCCCAATTGAACTGTGGTACCTCGCAATTCGAAGCCTTACGCTCTACCATTCTCGTCAGCTTCTTCTGCACCGAGGTTGGTTGGTTGGGTTGGTTTAACGTCCAACAGCAGACTAGTAGGCTATATTGTGGATGGGTCCTAAGACGGACGTCTGACAATTTTATGTGCTTCCACACACGAGACAGGGTGGGGATACCATGACTCCTGTCTCAGTCGGTCGCATTATACTGACACCGACCCAACCAGTAGGGAGAAAACAGCCAGGATTCGAACTCGGGACCTTTTGCGTAGGAAGCCGATGTTCTACCCTTGGACCACCGCGCCCCCCTCTTCTGCACCGAGAAGACTTAATCTAAACCTCAAAAATACTTACTGTGGTAACAAGTGAAACGTGCGGTACACGTATGGATACTTAACTCAATGGAATTCATTCATTTACATCCTGCATTGTTAAGACGTTGTGGGGGCCTTTCTGCACATGTGAGCTATGTGGTCCAAGAGTAACATTGGCCTATCGCGTTCATTATTTCAAACACTATAGAACCTCATCCTTGTAATAGCACCACCTGTAGTAAACGTGACTATGGCGTGCAGTTTTCAGTGACCCAAGATACACCAGGGCAATTACCGGATTAACGGATCATCCGCAGGATAAGTCCTGAACCGATTACCGGATTAAATTCTAACGAGCGAACGTTGACCTACAATAAAGAACAACGTTTACGAAATAGTCAATGGCTTTGCGTTTGCCTCGTACAAGAGAGAGAGGGAGATAGATAGAGAGAGGGAGAGAGAGAGAGAGAGAGAGGGAGAGAGAGAGAGAGAGAGAGAGAAATACCTCCCTCCATCCTCATACCCCATATCCCGCTTTATTACCAATGTTTTCCACACCTTTTAACACTTTTCTTAAAACAGACAATGAACCCCCCCCCCTCCTTTAATCTATTGTAAGGTTATATTTTAACATCTCTTGAGAGGCTGCTGCATCTTGTGTGTAAGTTGTTTAAGTTTGAACCAGGTCCAAATAAAACGTTATACTATGATGTTTTGAATTACTTTTGGGGCGTACGGTTTATGTTTAGTTTTCCTTTCCTACTGGTCTTCGTTTATGCTACCAAGCCCGTAAAAGCAAATTGTATGATATTGTTTTAAGTTTCTTGGTTTATTTGTTGGTGGTTTTTGAACGTATTACATCAGCAACTGGCTGTAATATTGCGGACTGGTCTCGAGACCGACGTCTGACAATTCTATGTGTTGCCACACAGGGACAGAGAGGGAATACCACGAGTTTTGTCGAGGTTGGTCACATTATACTGACTCTGATTCAACTAGTGAGAGACAAGGAAGCACGATTGGCCATAGACCTGCGGGCCTCCCAAAGATTTATAGGCTTTCTTTTCTGAGAACTCCCCAAAAAAGGAATTGAACGGGATACCCCTCAAATTAAGGCCGCGAGCTTTACCGTTGTATTACCTTGTCCCTTTCTATATTCATATTTTGATTCCATGAAACTTTCACACAAATTTATAATTAACATTTTGAGCAATCTGGTTGATACTAACCCTTACATCAATACACTTTCTTTATACAAGGGGCTGAACCAAGGTTATCTGGTATTTCTTGGACTGAACCTATACAACCCCATAATGAGCATACGTCGCAAAGATGAGCGTCTTGAATTTAGATCTAAATCCATGACTGTAAAAAGGGGAGAGGAGATTTCTATAAATACAACACGGAGAGAGAGATCGTTGAATCCACTGTTATAATGTATTAAACAGCGATGTGCTAGACTTATATAAGCCGCCAAAATAGTCTATTTCACTACTGTATATGTGTCTCCTAAGCTAAGAGGCGATACTGCTGGCCTGACATAGAAACTTCCATAGAAAGACTTTTTTATTGTTGAGTTGTTGTTGTTGTTGTTTTTTGTTTTTTGTTGTTTTTTTTGGGTTTTTTGGGTGGGGTTGTTTGTTTTTTTGCTTGTTTAAGTTTGCATGGCGATTTCGCCGAGCTTTTGCACTAGGCCTAGTCTCTTTGTACTCTGTTGTAGTGTCTTGACTTACAATGTTCAGAGACCTCAGAAACCGGGTAAGAACTAGAGGTACCAAGTGCAAATGGTGAGTAGATTTAGTTGCCCCACTAACCATGAACTTAAATCCTATAGTCTGGTATCTAAACCTACTTCCCTAAAACCGCCAGACTTGGCTATCCTAGCGACCTTCACACGTTGTTAGACAATCTCAGGTCTGCCAACCTCACCAGAAATCCACATGCAGAAGGCATTTTTTTTATTAAAACGTTTACAATATGTTTATTTTTTCTCACAGGGTATGTATCTGTGCTGTATATATCGGAGATCTACCAGTACATCTGAAATATGAGGGTGTCATGCACTTGTCCAATTAGCGCTGTGACCTGGGGTAGAAAACCGGCTTCCGACGCATAAGGTCCATGGTTCCAGCCTTGGCGATTTCGCTCCCTACTGGTTGGGTCGGTGTCAGTTTAATGTGACCAGTTAAGACAGGAGTCATGGTATCGCCGCCCTGTCTCGTTTGTGACAGCATTAAAATTGCCAGTCACCAGTCTTGAGGCCTGTCCACAATATAGCTTGTATAACAGCGCTGATGCAGGATGTTACACCAAGGTCCAATTGGCAAGAACCACAGTGGCTTTCCAACCTTCACACTTGTCCTGGCCGTGCCTGCAGGACCTGGGCTGGACTCTGTTCTTGTGCCTGGTGACTAGCGCAGACTTTGCGATACACACGAAGATTACGGATAACATAATCACGCCCAATAGACAAGAGTTTCCTCACCGTTCATTGGCTCCGGAAATCTCTGGCAGAGATATGTTTGGACGTCGGCGAAGACTTTTTTACGTACCGGCATCGTTTTGTTATAGTCCCCGATTTCGCGAGATCCCTGGTGGGCGGTCTTCGGTCACTAAGTCATGCGGCTGGCACCTTGACCAGGGATTAGCTAGATTAACGGTCCGAGTGTCTTAGTGCAAGCGTTCGGTTAGGTCTTCAGAGTTTAGCAGGACGCAACGTTACTGCTGTGGTAACGGGTTCCATTTCACAATCTTCTTCTTCTTCTTCTTCGTTCACTTGAAAATGACTACACAGAAAGTCCCGAATCTAGTATATAGTCCACAGTCTTTTGAAGTTCAACCAAGGGTCCATATAGTTTTCTTTCCATGGTATGTTCTAACATTGGCTTTGTATTAATGTATTAATTTTAGGAAAAGCCGTTCACATTCTTAAAAATCATGCGGTCTAAAATACGGATTGCAAAAAAAGAATCGCTGTTGTAGATAAATCTTCTTAGTAGTCTTTGATTGTAGAAAGGGGAAAGGGATTCCATACAGTGGGATACCCAGGACTGAGACGGCCACGTTACAACAATCCAAATCAGGGCGGGACTCGAGCCCTGACTTTTCGAATAGAAGGATTGGCTCTACTCTGAGACCAGCGCGCCCAACCATTACACATATACACACACACACACAAACAGACAGAAAGACAGATAAGATTGAGAAATAGAGTGTCAGATCAAGAGAGACAGAGACAGAGAGAGAGAGAGACTATCTATCTATCTATCTATCTATCTATCTATCTATCTATCTATCTATCTATCTATCTATCTATCTATC
>RQTK01000521.1:33203-59713 GCA_003991915.1 Elysia chlorotica
CTATCTATCTATCTATCTATCTATCTATCTATCTATCTATCTATCTATCTATCTATCTATCTATCTATCTATCTATCTATCTATCTATTTTTCAATCTATATAGCTATATATCTTTTCTTTCCTCGTTTATCAGTCGCATCCTAATCCCATTCTTCCTTCTTTATATGTATTATAACCTTTCTTTCTCCTTTCCTTTATTTAATTGTACTATATGTCCGATTTTCAACCACAAATCTTATCTTTTTAGCACACACAAAAACACAAAAAGGCACGAATATAAAGATACTATCAAATAGCAAAATGAGGTTACATGCGAATAAATCAGCCGTTCATTGACCCAAATCAGATAATCATTTAATTGAAGCGTACATATTCCATTTTTTTTATTATTAATATCTTGATTGTCGACCTTACTAATAATACAAAGAAGAGATCGAAATTTAACACAGCAAAAATAATAATCTGAATATCTCTGACTCTCCAACATTTTACTCTGATACTATCGAGGGGGAGCTGATTATGTGGTAGAGTTCGCGCCTTAAACGCAGAGTGTACGGGTTGTGCTTTGCAAGGAGGCTGCGTTGTTACAATCTGGTTAGATCCATGGTTATCTATCTATCTATCTATCTATCTATCTATCTATCTATCTATCTAACTATCTATCTATCTATCTATCTATCTATTTATCTATCTATCTCTATCTATCTATTTTTTTCTTGTTTATCTCTCTTATCCTATACGCAATTTTTCCTTCTTTATCTGTATCAGAACCTTTCTTTCTCCTTTCCTTATTTTAATTTGTACAATCTACCCGCTTTTCGACCACAAACCTTATTGCCTAATTAGGAAACAAAAAAGACGCAAATATAATCAGTCTATAAAAGAGCAAAATGAGGCCATGTGTAAATAAATAACAGGTTCATTGTCCCAATAAAAGGTCAGCACTGTTTATTGTATGAGACTTATAGAAGTCATTGCTATGGTAGGCTAATTGTACTTCATACAAGTCGGTGTTAATGAAATAAAACGAAAATAAAGTTATCATTGTGGGATTAGATGAACTTGTGTATATATTATGGGTTAATGAGAGAGTAAGAGAGAGGGAGAGAGAGAGAGAGAGAGAGAGAGAGAGAGAGAGAGAGAGAGGTGAGAGAGACAGGGAGAGAAAGACAGACATATAGATATAGAGAGACAGGGAGACAGAGAGACACAGAGAGAGAGAGAGGGAGAGAGAGAAAGCAGACATACAGCGAAATAGAGTTAAAGAGGGTGGGCGGGATAGAGGGGAGGTGGGATAGAGAGCCATAAAGAAAGATAGATAAAAAGAAAAGTTTGGTTTGGAATGGTTGCTCAGCGTCCTACGTCAGCATTATACATGTATTGCTATTTTGTGGACAGGGGCAACGACCAGCGCATGACCATTAGTTTTACGTGCTCCAAAAAGATTCCCCTATAAATAACCGACGTGCTCCCACACAGAGACTGAGCGGGCATTCTTGGACTCTGCCTTAGCCAGTCCCTTTATACTCACATCGACCCAACCAGAGAGTGAAAGAGAAAGTGAGAGTGGAGATATGTTTGTTCAGTTGTTAAAGTGATGTGGCTTATTTTTAAAGGTGAGAGGTTTGAACCCCCGACTAGCCCACCATGTTATCTACTGGTTGGGAAGGTGGTCTATATGTTACTGTCCAAGTCCTGGGTCTCCCGTTTTGGTGGCCATTCGCCGCAAGGGATCCTTCATGGGAAACTTTGGAGACGTTAAACATTAGAGTTGAGTTAAGTTGGTTTAACATCCAAATTCAGCCCTTTATAGGCAGTAGTTAAGTTGGTTTAACGTCCAAATACAGCTTTATTGTGGACAAGCCCCAAGACTGACGCCTGTCAATTTTATGTGCTGCCATACACGAGACAGGGCGGGGATACCATAACTCCTGTCTCTGTCGGTTTCATTAAACAGACAAAGACACAACTAGTAGGGAGCAAAATCGCCAGGGCTCGAACCAACGACCCTTTGCTTTGGACGCTGCTCTGTCAAATAGAGATACATTTTGCATCACTGTAAAAATCCAATCGAAAACGTGGTTTTTCCAAAACATTCTTGGAGTGGGAGGTAGCAGTTACCGAACCACCCTAAGAAAAAAAAGTTATATTCAAATTCGAGCAAACAATTTGTACCACTAAATCAGATAATGTGTCTGTGTGGCAGCACATAAAAATATCAGACTAAAGTATTGGGCTCATCTCCTTATAGCATCCACCGGAGACATTGGACAAAGAGAGTTTTGCCGTCTCCACAAAGAACAAGATATATAGATTTTTTTAGGAGACAGAATAACTCTCTTTAATATATTCGTATCCTTGCTTAAGTCAGACAGCAGCAGGTAGCGCTGATTTTCACTGTGTGTATGGTCGTGACCCCGAAAATTTAATTAATTATCTCTGTCTCCAATGGCTATATTTGACGTTTACACAGAGGTGACAATCAAGAAGACGGAAGCCATCAAAATGAGTCTGTCACCATTGTTGACCATACACAAAATTAATGAATCCACACTGATTAGTTTACAACAAATCTAGCTCGAAGTCAGTTAATCTCTTTCTTTTCTGAGATGGTAGATGAGAGATGAGCTGGACCAAAGTGGACATTCCCCCACAGTTCTTTGTAATTAATTAAAGTGCAACAGTGTTAATCACAGCCCAGGCACAGGGAGGCGCGGGGCTGCCAACCTATTGCCAAAACTCGGATTTTAGTACTAATTTTTTTACAGACTGAAAAGTACTTTTTATGCCTGTATGGATTGGCAGCTCTGGAAGTGTGATGGGTATTACCATTGACCTGTCTAGTGACCGGTAGAGCGTAGACTGGTCAAGTATTTTCATAAACCTTCATTCCCTGTGCCTTTGTTCTGTTCATCGTTCCTCTATTTACAGATTGTAATTATTGTTTTGAATGTGATAAAGGAGAATAATTAGATAAAAAGTAAAAAGGTTAAATCGCTAGGTGGAAAGAGTCCTGGTCAAAGTGTGAATCATTGAAGTATTTGATTAAGAACTATTTGTGCTTAATTACAGACATCGCTAAATAAGGACCTGTGACATTAGTCTTGACCGAGCTATTGTTCAAACGGCCGCACCCATCATTAGTAGACACGAGTAGAAGTACAACGGTGGTACTCACTTAGACCATGGTCTAAGTGTAGTTGTTTGTAGTAAATCTGCTACAAGTGACATAGAGAGAAAGAAAAACGGGAACGGTAAGAGAGAGAGAGAGAGAGAGAGAGAGAGAGAGGGGGGGAGAGATAGAGAGAGATTGGGGGAAGAGAAGTAGAGAGAAAGTTAAGATTGATAGCAATTTAAATATAAGGTAATAGACTTTTAAAAACTTTTATCTCAAAGTAATCTCTAGATCCTTCTAGTATATTTAGAAACATTGATGTGATGAATTATTCTCTCGCTACTGTAGGCCTCAGGGGAAATGGTGACACCAATAATACTGCTCTAACAAGTTGCCGTTTCTCTTTTAGATCATCTTTATTATTTAGCACCATCTGAATGCAGATTGCGTGCCAAAAAACTGTGTGTGACACTCACTAGCTTGTCATTTATCACCTGATAAATAGTATTTAACAAAAATTATGTTGAATTTTAGCTGAAATACCAAAGAAGACGAAAAAGATCAAACTGTGAATTTATTAAATCATATATAAAACTTCGATCATAAAAATACATCAACCAGCAGCTTAGTTGGTTAGAGCACTGGGCAACGAACGGGAGGTCCGTGGTTCTAATACTAGCTGAGTTTTATCTACGTATAAATATTTTTGAAACCTAAGGGGTGTGGGGGGGGGTAATAAAACAATTTAAAATGGTCTCTTTTCTTTGGACTCTAACTTGTCAGAACGATGCAACAGTCATTTAATGTGAACCACACTTCTTCAATCATATCACTGATGTTTGATTTGGGTTGTGTTTAACTAAAAAACCTTTTTAAACTGAAAAATATGCAATGAGATAAAAGAAAACAGCACAGTCACAGCAGATGAATAAAATAGCGGTAGGTTTGTTTCCGGGTGTTTCTAAGAATTGACCAGAAGAGGATGTTTCATAGGTTGGCCACCAAGGTCAACTAGAAACTTCACTTTCTGATTTTAAAACAGATTCTGTTTTTGTCCATGGCAAAGCATAAAAAACTTCCTGGTTTAGTTAGATACAAGTAGAGATCCTTTTAAAAGTCAAACAATTTTGGAGGGTCATAGATAGATGGCGGCACAAAGGTCTAAAATTCCTGTATTAAATCTCACAGAAAACGGTATGTAAAGGTAACGTTACGTTTAAAAAATAAATTTATTCAAGAGCAAAGCGTAAACCATGGTTATCAAACTTCGAGTCAACGATGGACTACATTCTATTGAAGACAGCCAGACTGTCCTATGCCATCCGGATACCAGGGTCGCATAACTTAGAGCTAGAGCTATTCCCTTTTGACCTAAACATATCAATATGTGTGGAAGATCAGTTTTTATTTTATGGTCAAGATACAATGAAAAACCGCCGAATCGATTTCAACCAGCCAAAGAAAACCGGTTTTAGAATTGGGGCCACTGATAATTGAGGAAATGATTTTATTTTCAATTATCTCAAAACTACAAACAAAATGAGATAAGCTTTTAACTATAGTAGCTCAGTAAAAAAATTAAAATAGACCACAACATAATTAGTCATTCCACACATCAGGTTTATTACTTACCTATTTATGTAAAATTCGTATCCGTTGTTAGAATAATACTTGAAGTCTCTTGCTTAGTTGGCTGGTTGCTTGCTTAGTTCATTGGTTGATTTATTAACTTCCAACGTCAACAACTAGGCTATGACGACGACGGGTCCTAAGATTTAGGCCTGAAATTTCGATCGTGCTGCCACAGCTACAATATAGTCACAAAACGCAACTTGAAACATGAGTTATGTAACTCAAGTTAATACAATAGCATCTAACTACAAAAACTCAACCACTTTCTGCTTAAGTCACAATGTTAACTCCCTATCAGATGATGTCCATGTCTAACCCCCTGTTCACCACACTGCAACAGTCATTGTGGACAGTAATGTTGTTACTGCCAGACCAAACGGAGCATAAGTCGGAACATCCTCCTTTCAATTTCTTTTCTTTCCTTTGTTATTTCTTATTGTCATTCACACGATGTGTTTTGTCCTCGATCCTTTACAATGTGCTGGTGTGTGGGCGAGAGAGAGAGAGAGAGAGAGAGAGAGAGAGAGAGAGAGAGAGAGAGAGAGAGAAAGAGAGAGAGAGAGAGAGAGAGAGAGAGAGTGTGTGTGTCTATCGGGTGTGTGTGTGTGTGTGGGTTTATATAAGTGTGGGCGCAATTCAAGGGTAAAACTTGTGGGTGGTCAAGAAGACCTATATATGTTGCCAACTGTGGAGAGTGGTTGCTCAAGAGCTTCAGGGATAGGCAAAAGAATTCAAAGGATTCGGTTGTGTTAAAACCTGGCAATTTTGGAGGGAGAAATAAAAGAGATAGGTAAAATTGAGCAATGAGATAGCAATGAGATGGGAGTGGAATAGTGTGGGTGGTGAAGAGAGAATAATGACGACATGCAGGAATTGGCATAGATGACATAGATGAGCTTTAAGACATTGTGAGAAAAGAAGAGGGAAGTTTTAATAGAAATGTTTATGGATGAAGAAACATTAATCCACAAAGATAGGAAGTTCGAGTGTGAGAAACAGAGATAGGCATGCCGAAAGAGAACAGTGAGAGATAGACAAATTTAAGAGACTTAGAGAGAGAGAGAGATAAAGAGAGAGAGAGAGAGAGAGAGAGAGGGAGAGGGAGAGAGATAGACAGATATATGGACACAGCCAGAGAGATAAAGATAGAAGAGAGGGAAAGTGAGAGGGGGCAAATTTAAGGGAGAGAGAGAATGTCAAAGAAAGAGAGAGACAGACCACATGAAGCAAGACAGAAGACACAGAGACAGAGAGAGAGGGATAGAGAGAGAAAGAGACAGACCACATTAAGCAAGACAGAAGAAAAAGAGAGAGAGAGATAGAAAGAGGGAGGGAGAGCAAAAGAGGGAAGCAGAGAGAGAGAGGGAGGAAGAGTTAGACAGGGAGAGATATAGACAGAGAGACATGCAAACTCAGAGACAGTTACACAAACTTAAAAAGAGAATCATGTATGGATCATCTACCAGACAGTAATGTCAGAGGACATCAGAACCCACTTCGCTCCATCACCCTGCCTTGTCTGTATCGGGGCCATCTTCGTGTCGATCTCCTGCTCCAAGGTAATCAGGCATAAGCTCTGACCACCCAGCCATGCAGGCTAGGTCAGTGCAGGGTCCTGGCCTTTTGTCTGTGATGGATACATCTGAACGCTGTGTCATCTAGTTTTACAAGTGCTTAGTTGTGTCTAGAGCAGACCCATGCCGTCATCGTTCAAGGCCGCCTCTCTGATTCTATACTATATCGTACTGATTTGAAGACATGGTGACCTTGGTAAGAAAAACGAAGCTCTTGCTTATTTCAACGTCTCTTAGGTCTAAAATTAAATATTCTAAGAAGTGACGAGATCCTAGAGTGCATACCCAGGACTTTGTCAGTCACATTATACTGACACCAAATGCACCCAGTAGGTAAAAGACATGTAGGTAAGAGCAGGGATAGAACTGCACCCGTCTTTGTACAAAGCGAACGCTCAATGCTTAGATCACAGCGTTCCACATAAAGACAAAGATGTCAGTTTTGTGATCTCCTCTACTTTATCTTGATTCTCCCTTTGCTTCTCACGCTGCTATCTCAGACATAGATCTAAAGCACGCCATAAATGCCATCACTTCTAAGAAGCGTTTTAAGTTTTTCTGAGTTTAAGCCCACCATTAATAACGATTTCTCCAATTCGTTTTTTTATTATCTCTTTCTTATTGTCTGTTCTATACAGGCGAGAAGTGTTCTCCAAATTTAATTACTTCTAGGATAAGCTATCTATACGGCGGCGAGGCCTGAGACGAACCTCTGACAATTGTTCATGCCCGCCAAACAGAGCAAGTGTCAGGATAGTACAAATAACACTCATGTTTTTTTTTTGTTTTTGTTTTTTCTATTTTCACTTTGAAGAATTAGACCACAGAAACGACGTCTCTTAAGTCAAGACCGCCTTTCCGCTTGTCTTTGATGAATGGATTGACGAATTAATGTTGGCCTTGTTAGTTTGAAGATGGCAGATGGCGTGATAGTAATTAATCGGGGAAATACCATACACATAGATCTTTGCATCCCAAATGGCCTGTTTATTGTCTTGCAATTATATGTAATAAACAAAGTAATATCACTTTCAGATGGCACCAACAATGTGAAGTTTCCATACATTTTAAATTCCGATGTTTACAAAAATAATACAATGGAATGTAGATTCTATTTTAACCGAAATTGTTATTGATAGTAATGACGAAAAAAGAAGAAGCGTAGCAAAAGACCATAGTTAATCACAAAAATGTAGAATGTTTTCAAAGCAGATACTTGATACAAAAGTAAACTGAGGATTACTAAAAGCTGCTATGGGAAAAAACAACCGAGGACGTACCAAAGAGGGATAATGGGAAACAGACAAGGAAAGAGAGACAGGAAGAGAGAATGAGAGCAAGAGAGAGAGAGAGAGAGAGAGAGAGAGAGAGATAGAGAGAGAGAGAGAGAGAGAGAGACAACAAACGGACACACAGGTTGAAACAGAAACAGATATAGAAAGAGAGCAATACGATACATAACGTCTACGTCATTAAAAGGATTCTTCATAGAGTTTCCAAATTATAGGAATAACAGGAGAAACATTCCAGGAAGAGGATTACAAACCAGGAAGGCCAATGGGAAATTTCTCTTTGGCATTCTGTTATACATATTATCTTGGCCTAAACAGCTTGGCTTGACTTTATTTATGGTCCTGCACTCATGATTAAAAACCTTATTATCAGATTTAAAAAAAAAAGATATAATGAATTTTACTGCTCAAAAACACAACAATATTTCGAAATAATGTAATCATTTCATATCCTCCAGTTTTCCCGAAAAATCCTATGCGTATGTGGCGATGAACTAACTTTTCACCTCTTCTCCACAGTCCAGAGTTCTCATCGACTAAGCTGTCATAGGCTCCACTCAATCGAAAAACACCCAGTAGTTGACAGAACAATTCAACTAGTGCTAGACCATTTCTTAACGTCCAATACCAGATCGAGGCTAAATCACTAATGGGTCCCGAGATAATTTTTACGTGCTGCCCCACGGAGCAACCACAAGGATAACAGGACTTTTGACTCAACTGATCACATTATACTAACACTGACCAAATTCAGCATGGGGCGGAATCGAACAAATTAACATGTACAGTTAAAGGATCGAACAGGGCACCTCCCAAATAGACGCTCAGTGCTCTTTGACTTGATCCATCTCGCCTTCTTAACGTCAGTAATATTTGGCTGGGCGAGTTAGAGTTCTCATCTAATTTTAACAGTTCCTAAGTAATATCATGCACAGTAACAGGATCCGATATCAGGATACCAGGGACTTTACTGGACGCGTCATACTAACACCGACCCAACTAGTACGGGCTAAACAGGAAAACAGAGCGGGACCCCAACAAGCGAACGATCCCTGAATCAGCATATTACCAAACATTCTTCAAGGCCTCCCTGTCCTGATCTTCAAGCAGTACCCGTGACGGACAGAGTTGGAATCGAACATGCGAACCACCGAATAGAATCAGCGCACTTTACCCTAGTACCACCACGACCCCATCAACCCTTCGGTCATTTTCGCTGATCTTCTCTGCAGTGCCCGCTCTTGAGTGCCAGGGATGTCAGCGATAATTGGTCAGGTCAGGCAAGTAGAGAGAGAGAGAGAGAGAGAGAGAGAGAGAGAGAGAGAGAGAGAGAGAGAAAGAGAGAGAGAGAGAGAGAGAGAGAGAGAGAGAGAGAGAGAGAGAGAGAGAGAGAGTAGAGAGATAGGGAGAGAGAGAGAGAAAAGAGAGAGAGAGAGAGAGAGAGAGAGAGAGAGAGAGAGAGAGGGAGAGAGAGAGAGAGAGAGGGGGGAACAGGGAGAGAGAAAAGAGAGAGAGAGAGAGAGAGAGAGAGAGAGAGAGAACAAAACCAAAAACACACACAGAGGGAGAGAGAGAGGGAGAGAGAACGAAATAGATAAAGACAGAGAGACCACAGAAAGCTACCCTACCTGGTCACTGAAGGTCCATCACTGGGACCGCCTCGTAGCATCATATGGAAAAATAAATGATGCTTTCTCAATCATTGGTGTATGGTATACTAGCCATCCTTCTGTATCTCTCCTTATCCCTCTGTCTTTGCTTCTATGTCTATCTTTCTGCCTGTCTGCCTGTCTGTCTCTATCGCTCTCTCTCTTTTTATGTCTGTCTGTCTGTCTGTCTGTCTGTCTGTCTGTCTGTCTGCCTGTCTGTCTCTCTCTCTCTCTCTCTCTCTCTCTCTCTCTCTCTCTCTCTCTCTCTCTCTCTCTCTTCATTCACTCATCCATAGAACAAAATTTGGACTTCAAAATCTGGTTATGGTCTAGACGTCAATATAATTATCTTTTATAAATAGCATAGAACATAATAAGCTTCACTTATTGACAAAAAATCCCGACCTTGTCTCAAATTCTCCTCTTTCTTTATTCGACACAAGTGCTGAAAAGTAAAGACACTATATGAGAATCTCCCTTCAGGTTAAAGACCCAACAAAACAAAAAAAAAGAGAACGCTTATACAACCATCACGATGTCAAGGTTAACGCCAGGAAAGAAAGAACATGAGTCTGACATTAGCATCCGAATGGCCTCATTTGAATGGACATATCAGGGCGGAAGCACTGAGCACTTGGGCAGAGATCAATGCCAGAATATACAATAGATGTACAGCATAATCATCATGGTTAAAGCTCTACAGAACATTTATCACGTTGGAAACTTATTTATCTTGAAATAGGTACGTTAGGACAATAGTCCGGGAGTTACTTTAAAGCAGGTATTGTCGGAAGCACTTTGAGGTACACTATTAGACAGTGTAAGAATTATTGCTGAAAGATCATTTCAGAAATACTATGGAGCAGGTGGTGTTATAGGTCTTGTAGAAAGACGACTTCAGATTACTATGGATCATAAGAATTATGATATAAAGAATACTTTAAATTACTATCTTTTAGAAGAACTATTGTAGGAGGATCATAGAAGTTTACAAGACAGTATACCAAGTAAACAATTAACAACAATTCAACCAACCAACCAACTAATCAACCAACCAACCAACCAACCAAGCAACCAACTATCACGTATACTCTGTCTTCTAGGTTTGTAACCTAATGAAAATGGACGAGCACAGTAGCTTATGCTTATATAACGCGCCCTCAACATGCCTCAGAGTGCGGTAAGAGCCACGGGCTGCCATTGCACAGGCCCGGTTTAAATCCCCTGGCGGTCATTGCTGCGTGTGCAGTGAGCAGGAAGACTTGACCAGCCCAAGGCTGGACATTCGGACACTTGGACACCCGGGCACAGCCAGTAGGTTAATCCTCCTGGGGGAACCAGTGGCGCAGAAACAGCCGAGCTGCCAATCCTACGCCAAAAAACGGATATTTCTACGGCTATTTCCATACTCTTTTTTTGGCTAATTTCTACACTAAATGGCTTGCGTATAGGGTTGTTAGCTCAGGGAAAAGACCTAGTCGCACTAGGCACCTACCTGGGCTTTCACCGAGTTTCCAGGCTTAGTTTAACGACCGTCCGTCCATTATTAAGGGCAAATACAAACGACAAGTTTGATTGGTTGGTCCATCAGATACGATACGTATGATTGGTCGGTGTCATGACCTCGAGGAAAAAGCGCTTGCACAACTCCGTGGTCATCAACGACCTTGGCCTAAATATAACAATTTAAAAAAGAGAAGAACATTTTTGGACAGGACGGTAACATATTCATCAATCTGTCTTTTCTATGTCCATTTTTTAAAGTGAGATAGCTTTTGAAGTGCTGTGTCTTAAGTGTTGTTATTTATTTTTGTCTTTATTTTTTTTTCTTGGTATGTCTTATTACGCCAGTCCTTCTGACAAAAAGCGGGAAAGGGGAATGATCTATGGATAAAACATAATAGTAAAACATGTTCTAGTCCTTTTCAGACCTGGGGTTGTATTTCAAATATGGCGTTAAAACTTGGACACTGGGCTAAAAATAACCAATAAGAGATAAATCTCCAGTATAATTTGATTATCTCTTATTGATTTATTGGATTAGTAATATCTCACCATACATACTCTTCTCTCTGTCTTGCCTACTAATCTTTATTATTTGACTCTATTTTTTTTAATCTAGATTTGATTTCTTCACTACTATTGATTTTATTTTACATTTAGATATTTTATCTTCATGTCCTATGTATGTTTTTTAATTTGTGTATTTATCTTTTACGTGTAAAATCTTAGTGTGTACGTATATTTTTCCATTTTTTCATTTTTTGTCGATGAAGGGTTAAGGCCGAAACCTTACGTGTTTTGTATCGTTTTGTATCCTTAGAGCTGCACTATACCTATTTTTTTAATGTTTTTGTGCCTTGCATATTGTTTAAAAAGCTGTACTGCGACTTTAGCATTTTAGTTAATTATACTACTACTACTACTACTACTACTACTGCTACTACTACTACTACTACTACTACTACTACTACTACTACTACTACTACTACTACTACTACTACTACTACTACTACTACTACTACTACTACTACTACTACTACTACTACTACTACTACTACTACTACTACTACTACTAGCAGCACATACCAAAGATTCGTTTACTCATCGACCCACTCAATCCCTATGTAATCCTATATTTCTCCTTACTTTCTATGATGATTAATTCACCAAAAGTACCTTTGTGACATTAAGTCTCTTCGCTAGCCATTTACTGAATCATAAAGTAGCTCAACTCGGATGCACACTGTCTTAGTCAGCTATCATAGAATGCAATCTTCACCCCTCCCTTTTTATATAGTGTGCAGCTATCCATGTGTAGGAACCAGACATCTACAGGGTTCCTAATGGCTAAGTGAGTAGGAAGTCAATGACTGAATCTGCTAGCCAGACGCAGTTAGAGTCCATGCTGAATATATCGTCCATCTATCTCTCGTACTGTGAGTTAACCAATGGCACTATGCGAGGTCAAATGTACTCAGACAAAGACGGTCTTCATCTATAGTTGTAAGTACTACGTTGAGGTAAGCATACGGCTCTTCTTAAGTGACAAGAATAAGAAGGCTTGCGATGAGTTGTAAGCTACCGTGACGTTGTACATAGTTACGAGCCCTAGACATTTGCCTGTCTTTAAGTTCTCTAATGCGTTCAGGGTTCTCTCCCTGGTAGTACTGAGTTGAGATCTTTTTAAGAGTACATGTGGGCAACGTATTTTCTTTCGTTTTTGAAGAGGACATTTTTTCAATTAAAAGCTTCAGGAATGTGCATTTCACTAAAATCATTTTTGTTAGTGTTGGTTGGATTAAAGAGAAGAAAACCATTTTTGTCCTTAGTCAAGCATTGCGCCGGGTGTTATTTAAGTATAAAGATAAAACCAATATTTTTTGGATGGATGTATAGTTTCTACTAACCGAGCAAAATTAGGCTTGGATATTTTTCAGTCTGAACGTCACAGCTACACTGACACCTACCAGAATTTGAATGAGTGCAAGTGGTGCAGCGTTCGGCTCCTAGTCGGGAAGAGTGCCGTTCGAACCCACAGTCGGACATTTGTTTCTCAATAATTACACACCCCCTGCTTGGGTAGTGTCATTTTAATACTTCTGATTGGTATCCGCGTTAAGTTGTTAGACGTTAGTCTTGAGACTTGTCACGTCATAGCTTATCTGCTGATGTTCGCTGTTAATATAATAAATTACCTGATCAACCCTTACCAATCTACGCTCACGTAATAGCAGGTTAAGTGCATTGGACTAGTTTATTTTTTAGGTCGGCATAGTATTAATCGAGCGAGGTCAATGTACCTTTAACACTTTCTTTACGGTCGTTGATGCAACGTCTACAGGATTTGCCAACACATTATTTAGAAACGTAAGACGGTAGATCTTTAGTTGGAGAAATTGAAGCTGTCTAGTAGGCTTAAAAAAATACTCTACATGGCGGCAGGACCTTAAAGAGATACCTGCTACTTGGCCGCTAAGATCTAAACAACATAAACCCAACCAGTATGGACAATGTTGCAGCCAAAGCGGGCCTCGAACCCGCGATCTTCGAAAAATAAGGTGTGTGCTCTACATGGGGACCAACAAGCGCTCCATCAATTTAGAAATGCAAGCTAAGCTTCCACACGTAATTGCGGACCCCAGACGACCAGTAATTGCGGTTATAAAGATAACGAGCGAGCTGTGAATAGCATCTGTCCCCTTACTGTAGGGGCGGTTTCCTCAAATAGGTTACAAGGTTTGAAATAGTTCGGGTTACATCTTTCGCCGCTCTGTAAGTATTTCATGGACGTTCAAAGATTTATTTATGGCTACATTGGGGTATTTAAACCAGATACAGACAGTGAAACAATCAGAGATTTTAAAGAGAGTATTTTGTGTCAGGATAATTGAGGCAGTCGCTTCCTTATTTAGAACTTGGTAACAAAAAACGCTGTCTGCTGATTTTCTACCACTTGAATTCAATAAAGAAATAGAGTGAGCTCCAGTCACGCTAACTCTGAACTAGCATTAGAACTTTGGGCTCCACTCAATAAGTCTAATACACCTAGGAAAAGATTACCAAGAGAAATAAATTCAATGATTGAAACGTTTTGTTTATTTTATTTTTGAAATCTTTCAATTCTGTCTGCCTATTTGTGCCGTCCGCTTTCATACACTCAACGTTTTCTTCCGTCCGTTTTCTTACTCTCTCTCTCTCTCTCTCTCTGTCTCTCCCTCTATGTATCCTTTTTTCTTTATCTCTATCTCCTTTCTCTCTCTCTCTCTCTCTCTCTCTCTCTCTCTCCTCTTTCTCTGCTCATCGATATCCTTTTTTCTCCCCATCTTTCTCTCTCTCTGTCTCTCCCTCTATGTATCCTTTTTTCTTTATCTCTATCTCCTTTCTCTCTCTCTGGTTCTCCTCCATAAATCAGACAAGTTAAATTAACAGGTCTAGAACTTGAGATCGAGGACTGTTAACTCAAAAACTATTCTCCTCCATAAATCAGATAGGTTAAATTCACAGGTCTAGTTCTTGAGATCGAGGACTGTTAACTCAAAAACTATCGAATAAATACTGGATGAGAGTCGCGTTTCACATTCGAAGCAAGGTACAGACGAACGTTAAACAAAAGATAGCACAAGACACCACAGAACAACAGCCTTGTAGGTATAGTTCATGGTTAAATTTGATACAAAACAATGTAGAATCTCTATAACTATAAGATTATTAAAAACATGCGCAGGTGTAAGACAAGAGTATTGGAGGTCGCCGCCAGCATAGCATCTTGAAGTAATTAGGAAAAATAGAATAGAAAGGTAAATCAAAAAACATGAAAGAATGGCAATTAGGGAAACCAGAATAGACAGAATACTTATGAAGAAAAAAAAACATCAAAGTAAGACAACTAGTCAAACTATAATTATCTGAACAAGAAAGAGAACCGGAAAAACAACAACAAAAAACAAACAAATCCAAAACCACAACAAACAGGCTGCGGTGCCATGGCTAATACAGTTTTCACGAGACTTCTTTCAATTTTCCCTTTCATTAATTACACGGTACCTGCAAGAAAATCTGGCATAGACTCTTTACCTTGTCCGGTCGCTCCATCTGGCAACAAGGTGTACTCCGAGCTGCAAACGGTATGCCAAAAACGTATTCATACGCATTTCCTGCACTTTTTTGTGGGCCTGCCTACATTAATTGTATATTTAAACAGCTTGTTTGGTTGGCAGCTATGCTAAAGTCTGCATCACTCTCTTTTTTTCTCTCTCTCTCTGTCATTCTTTATCTGTTTATCTATCAATATAGATTCCTCTCTTTCTCTATTCTTTATCTGTTTCTCGTTCTCTCCCCTCCCCCCTCTCTCTGTATTATTTTACTATCTATTTATGTATCAATTAATCTAGTTTTCTTTGTCTATACCTATTCGTCCGTCTGTCTCTTTCTCTCCCTGTCTCTTCCTGTCTCTCTTTCTTTCCCTGCCACTGCCTCTCTTTTCCTTATTTGTCCCCACCTCTCTCTTTCGCGTTATTCCCTTGTTCATCTCTCATTTTTTTTGCTTTTTCTTGGCTGTCTTTTTATCTCCCTCTTTCTCTGTCTGTCTGTCTGTCTGTCTGTCTGTCTGTCTGTCTGTCTGTCTGTCTGTCTGTCTGTCTGTCTGCCTCTCTCTCTCTCCTCTCTGGCTACCAGCCAATCGGGCAAGCGCGGGGTAGAATTAATGACCATTTTTACAATTATTTTTAATGTGTAACTCTGGCCATCAAAAGAAAGGGTTAATGGGTATACATAAACTATCTTGGAAGGCAGAACAAATTAACAACGCAACGACTTTGCAGGAATAATTGCAAAAGGCTAAGGAGGGTAATAAGTACAGATAAAATCTTTATTTTGCTTAGCAATATCAAAACTGTGAGCAATGGCTAGCAACAAAGGCTATTGATTTTGTTACTCTATGGTTGTATGTTTATAATGAGGGCAAAGGAAACAGTTGGTTCCCTAAAGTACAACGTCCGAAACTAGGCATTATTGGGCACGGGTCCCAAGGCGTACATCTGGTAATTAACTTGGTTTCATACAGAGATGGGGGTCGCGTTGGTAGAACATCGGCTTCCGACGCAAAAGGATCTCTCTCTCTTTATCCCCCTCACTCTATCTGGCAACCAGCCAAACAGGCAAGCGTGGGTAGAATTAATGACCATTTTTACAATTATTTTTAATGTGTAACTCTGGCCATCAAAAGAAAGGGTTAATGGGTGTACATAAACTATCTTGGAAGGCAGTACAAAGTAACAACGCCAAGACTTCGCAGGAATGATTGCACAGGCTTAGGAGGGTAATAAGTACAGATAAAATCTTTATTTTGCTTAGCAATATCAAAACTGTGAGCAACGGCTAGCAACAAAGGAAATTGATTTTGTTCCTATCTGGTTGTATGTTTATAATGAGGGCAAAGGAAACAGTTGGTTCCCTAAAGTACAACGTCAGAAACTAGGATAACGTGGGCCCCAAGACGTACATCTCGCAATAAACTTGGTTCCTTACCAGGACTCAGTCGGTCATCCAGCAGGAAAAGTGTTCCTTAGCGTCCATCGTCAGCACAATATAGACTATAATGTGGACGTACCCCAAGATTTTAACGCCCAACGTCAGCACTATTTATGCTATATTGTGCATGGGCCCCAGGACTGACGTATGAAAATTGTATGCGTGCCACACACGAGACAGGGCGTGGATATCATGACTTCTGTCTCAGCCGGGCACATTAAACTAACACCGACCTTGACATTAATTTACAAGACCACGTTTTGGTTTCTTGTAGAAGTCTATTGTTTTGGTAATTTATCACTAATTCACGTAGAAATGTGTCATGATTTACCAGACCGCTTCATTTAAACGACAATATAATTTTTCGAGTAGTTTTCTGCCCCCATTTGATAAACTGTATAAACCAGGCTAAAAATAACTAAAACACAATTATATTAATATTCCCTCTGCTGAATGGAAGTATTCATATACTTTAGCTGATTTTCACAATATTTGATGTATTCAACAATGTTAATCGGTCTAAAATTTCTTATTATTAGACTGCCATAGTGATAACGAACATGTTTTTTTTTCCTTTTGTTTCAATGTAATACATTGTATGTGCATAGTTTGCGTATCGAATTCTTCAAGAAACTCAGTGGATTTGAAATTAATACAAATTTCAGGTATGTATTTAGATACTTAATCTTCACAACAATTNAAGTATGTATTTAGATAGTTAATCTTCACAACAATCTTTTATAGCCTTAAGCAGTTATTATAATCACAACTAATCTACCCTGATAATCAAGATCCGTTCCATATTCTTCTCAACTTACTTTATTATCATTATTATAAATTGTGCCAAAACCATTGTCTTCAACCTCTCGAAATCCTGTAGTATTGTTATGAATCGTGCCAAAACCATTGTCTAAAATCATGGTATCCGGCTTGTTTGAATTTAGCGACGAGTCTGTCAAATGTAGAGCTTACCAGTTTGTAAACAGTGTAGATGCTAGATGCTGATAGACAACCCAGTTCAAGTAGAACCACAATGGCTGTTCATGAACAAGTAGGAAGACAATAGCGTCGATCTGTTCCGGAAATGTCCACAGACAAAAGAAGCGCGTTTCAGGAACAGAAGCTAAACAAAAGTTTATGGAATCCAGGAACATTTTCATAGACGTCTATTATGTATGCTAAATGTTGAATAGGTTTAGTGGTGCGTATAGACAAACATGGAACTAGAGAGAAAAGCCATTCAAGGGCAGAACATTTTTATTGCGCTTAAATCTAGAAAAGAAACAAGTTTACGGCTTGATATATATTTTGTTGTGTATTGACATGGATCTAAACCTTCAGGCAGTCGCCGGTAGCCTGTAAGAAGTTTAAATTAATTCCTACACCGGATACTTTTTACAACATGTATGCATTGTTAAACTGCTGAATACGTTTAATGTTCGGTATACATATACGGAACGAAAGACAAAGGCAGTCAGGGGTTGAACAAACACGGTTAAATCCCTAGATCTGTTTAAGATATGTCAGGCCTTTATTCAAGGTTATGAAGGCAAGGTCATACGGTCGCTTGATTTCTTTGAATTGGGTCTCTGTTGATCGTTTATCATAGATTGTCTTCTGCTCCATCCACCCTCTGCATCCCTCACCTTTTCCGCCATAAATTTGTCCTACTATTGGTCCAGTATACTTCATTTTATTCTCTTCTCTGCTAGCGATTTTTGCTTCTATATCTTCAGACTTTATAAATGTATGTCTGTTTGCTTGTGTGTCACTTAATCTCTCTCTCTCTCTCTCTCTCTCTCTCTCTCTCTCTCTCTCTCTCTCTCTCTCTCTCTTTTTCTCTCTCTCTCTCTCTCTCTCTCTCTCTCTCTCTCTCTCTCTCTCTCTCTCTCTCTCTCTCTCTAAGTTTCTCTATTGTGTCTATAATATAATAGAAAACAGCTGTAAGAAAGAGAAGACAACTAGTACACGCTATTAATTCGTGCTCACAAAAGGCGATTGATCTTTATTTAAAACAAAAACAAAAACAAAGACAAAAACAAAACAAAACAAAACAAAACAATGAAGTCAAACAATCCTCTCTATAAATAAAGAAATATTTCAATGGATCCAAGATTAATATTTTCTCCTGTTAGAAATGAGTTTGCGATCCTCGTAGGTTAGAAGACGTTTTACGTTTCACAAAAACGGATTGGGTCGTGGCATGTGTTACTAACATTTGTTTTTACTCATTAAATACTCTTTGGTTTAATTCATGTTTTATTTTCTAATTTAGTGTGTTTTTCGTGTTTGTTTTTATAATCGTAAATTTTGAAATCAAAAGTGATTTGATGGCTTTTCTTCTACGTTGTAATTACTTGCTTTCTTCTCATGGCGAGATTAAAACTATAACGCAGGTAAGTTAGAATGTACGAGCAGGGGAGAGAGAAAACAACGCTCCCTCTCTACACAGGACAGAGAGAGAGAGGGGGAGAGAGAGAGAGAGAGAGAGAGAGAGAGAGAGAGAGAGAGAGAGAGAGAAAAAACAACGCTCCCCCTGTATACATGACAAAGAGAGAGAGAGAGAGAGAGAGAGAGAGAGAGAGAGAGAGAGATGGATAGAGAGAGGTGCACAATGAAATGAAGTCTGCTGTACCGATTGGCACACAGAGAGATACAGAAACAAAGACAAGATAAAGAGAAGGATTGAGAAACAGACAGAAAAAGATACACACACACACATACAGAGAGACAGAGAGACAAAGAGATACAGGCAGACAGGTAGAGCGAGAAAGAGGAGGATGGACAAACAGATTAATTGCACCAGCTAAGATAGAAGTTATTGTATCCACGCCCTGTCTTTTGTGTGGCCGCATGTAAAATTATCAGACATCAGTTCTGCGGCCCTTCCACAATATGGTCTATATAGTGCTGATGTTGAACGAGTATCCAACTCAATTCAACTTATCAGACAGAAAAAAGACAAACACACAGATAAGGAGACAGGCAGACGGACAGGCATACAGTCAGACAGACAGACAGTCAAAAAATTAATGTCATGCGAACGGACAGATTGTCCCTACACACACACAGACAGGTAGACATACAGACAGACAGAGAGGGCGAGATGTAATAACATGAGAGAAAGATAGAAACTAATTGTATTTTAAAAGACTGGGAAATCAAAATGAACAAAAACGATCAAAACACACGAAGAAAGCAACAATTTCTCACTTGTTTGAATTCTTTTTCGTTAAAATGTTCCCAAAGAAGTCGAGTTACAAACATAACAACAGCAATAATTGTAAAACACATCAAACGTTACTTTTATTCACCGGTAAGGATTCTCATTATAATCTCAGCTATGACGTCAGTTTTATCAAAAGCGTTACATCTTTTGCGTCAGCGGAAGCAACGAAACAATACAACAGCAAATCTGACACGTAACAAGCACAATTTGACAACAAAACAGGTTAAAAATTTTTTTTGTTTGTTTCTATAAAAGGTTGACGTATTTCGCTTTTTCACCGCAAACAAACAGGATAACAGTTTATCTGTGGTTAAAATTAATGGGTAGATCTAAAGCTAGTAGGCCTATGTAAAAACATGTGAAAAGCTTAGACCTCGAAGTAGAAGACTTATGTTTTTACTATTTTAAGAAAGGGGGCGTAACGTTAATCTAAGTTCTAAGTTTATATCACCGTTGTACTTATCAACTTATTAAGTTGAACTTGATAATTTCGAGCATTGCGTTATACACGGTGAGACCGAATGGACTTATCTTGATCTATTTATATTTGTTTTTCTTCTAAATCATAGTAGAAGCGGGTTACTTCAGTCTCTCAGTCCTTTAAAAAACAACAACAACAACAACAACAACAACAACAACAATAACAACAACAACAACAACAGCAACAACAACAACAACAACAACAACAAAAAACAAACCGAACTTTCATTGGCTCTTAAAATAGTAACAACTACAATGCTATGAACCTAACCTAGAGGTAATGGCAGTTTGTAATAGAAACGTGTCACCCATAAGGGCGCTAATATAATACTGCGACTTCAGAGGCAAGCTAGTGTAACTGCCCTCTTTAGCTCCTTATATATGGCTCTTAACCAGCGAAATACGAGCGTACATAGACCTCTGCACGGATCCTCTCTTCTATCATATCTATTTTCGACATGTGTATTCATATTGCTAGATCTCTAGAGTTGCATTTTAAAGTCATGGGGCTAGCAGTGTGGCGTATTCGGGATATACGCCATTTGGACATTTGCATAATTATCAATGTGTTTGTTGGATCAGCATTGATCTCTCAAAGATGAAATGTGCCGGTTTTTTACATTTGCTAAAGAAAAACAACAGTAGAATTGTACTGCTGAATCGGAAAAGGTGGGGGGGGGGTCTATCTGGTGCACGTCGAAAAGCGTAAGTCTCCCAATAAGGGGGTCCTTGGTTTGAATCCCACGATTGGTAAAAAAAAACTATTGTGTCCAATATCATTCTCTGCTGGATGGCTTGGTGTCGGTACATTGTAACCGGCTTATAAAAGAGCCATGGTATCCTCGCACTTTTCCTAAGGCAGCACGTAAAATTGTCAGACTTTACTCTTGGGAACCATCCACAATACAGCCTGTATAGTGCTTATGTTGGATTTACGCAGCAAATAAACAAACAAACATTAACAAGCTTCTGACGCAGGATAAAAATCGTTCTTCTATAAATTATCTCAAAACTCCAAAAATGGCACAATAATAAATCGCCTCCTCTTTTCGGTTGTTTTCCGCTTTCGCCTCCCCGAGCATCAGTTTTATTTCACAGTTAAGGTTTATAGCTTCACACTGACAAAAGAACGGCGCAATGGCACAGTGCATTCTCCGCAGATGTTGTACACTTGAGGAAAATAGCAAGAAACAAATTTACCGCAAATGTTGATGTTTGTTTCAATCTTAAAAGCAAATTAAAAAGAAAAAAGAAAAACAAGTTTTATAATCTCAACATAGCAAAGTGGATGGTTCAATAACTTACAGTGCATTTACTGCATTTTATAAAAACAATAATTTTTGTATTGTATCCTAGTGTCCGCACACTGTCTCTGTGTAGCAGCACGTAATAAACATTGTCACACGTTTGTCAGACTTTTGTCTTAGGACCCGTCAGCGATAAAGCATTGATGTTCAATGTTTCGAAGCAAATTAACTTTGGGACCGTATAGTTTTTTTATAAGGCACCGCTCACTAAACACGCGCTATAATGTTACCATAAAATATAGCTTACGCAATTGTAACAACTGTAAATCACCTTTCACGTTTTGGTGTTAAGTTTGCTACATGGTTAGTTAAAGTCAGCATAGAGACTACATCTCGGATGAGTTCCACGACTATCATCTGACAAGTCTACATGCTGCAACATGCAGGAGGATACCAGGATTACCGTCTCACTCGATCACAGTATATTGACACCTATCCAAGCCGAATGGGACGAAATCCAACAAAATAATATAGGCTCAAGGGATAGAGCGTTGTTCTCCAGATCTTGAGAATCATGGTTCGAATCTCACGATCGGTCAGGATTTTTGTCCAATTTCGTCCCCTTCTGAATGGGTTGGAGTCAGTATAATGTGACCGATTGAGATAGTACTCCAGGTCTCTCCGCCCTGTCTTGTGTGGGGCATAACATGAAATTCTCAGACGCAAGTTTTGTGCCCTGTACACTATAGCCTGTATAGTAACGAAACAGGAAGTGAAGCAACTAACATCAACCCATCAAATATAAATGAGCCATCAAATATATATGCCCCATCCAAACAGAAGCCCAGCGTGGTGCAGTTTAAGCCAGCTCACTGTCATTGGGATGTATACCTAATGAATCTACAAAATTCATGTATAAACAACGTAAACTAAAGGGGTAAACATATTTTCTGTGTCGGCACAGACATCAACACCATAATTTGTTTTTGTTTTGTTTTGTTGTTTTTTAGTATAGATCCTCCATTCTATTTCTTTCTTTGTATTCTTAAATTTCTAGCCACATATTTCCATTAAAAAAACAAATAAACGAACAAAAAACATAACAGCTTTGGGCGTTTTAGATTAGGATAGCGCAGAACCAACAAAATGTAAATGAATCGCACTAAACACGAATGAAATAACAATTTACGCAGAACAAATTAATATATCCACAAAAAAAAAAACGAAAATTCGGAATTAAACACGAGAAAAACAACCTCCAGACCTTGAAGAAGTTTCTGTATCTAAATTAATGTATCAGCGAGCGCTGCAGAAATCTACATCCATCTTAGCATGGAAAGATCTGGCACGCGCCAGGCTCATGGGACTCAGAATCTGGAATGAGGATGGATGGCCATGACAATTTTTGCCTCCAGACAGATCCGTCTCCAAATGAGGACAATCATCAAGCACACCTCGGGCAGTTTGCGCATGTTTTAAAAAGAAACGGATTTCTCCGTTTAGGGTCATTACGGATAGAGCAGGACAATCGGGAATAATATCGATGTACCTGTGCCTGTACCTGGAGACGGCTACGAGAGGAGGGCGAAGTGGTATAAGGCGTAGAGCGTTGGTCTCCAGATCTGGGGGTCCGTGGTTCGAATCCCACAATCGGGATATCTATTTGTCCTATGGTCAGTGTCAGTATGATGTGACTGGCTGAGACAGGGTCATGGTATCCCGCCCTGTTTCGTGTGATGCAGCACATAAAATTGTCAGACGCCATTTTGGGGGTTCGTCCATAGTATATCCAAAAAAGTGGTGACATTGAACGTTAAACCAACTTAAGTCAATGCGTATCGGATCGGGGTCACATGTACCGGTTCCGGTAGCTAGCTCACAATACATATATGTTACATATACTTCGGTTGATTAAAAAAACAGGAGAAGACGCGCGTACATGGATGATAACAGAGTGTTTAGGCTTATCTAAAAGAAAAAAAGGCGACAGCTACAGAGGGTCGAGAAATAAACTAAATTTGTATGCATATATTTATATCTAATCTCTTAAACAGCAGAGAAGGTACCTCTACAGTTACCATAAGAGTGACAGTAACACTAACAAATAAAGTTACAGTAAAACTAACAGTTGAATGTAACAGGGACATTACAAGTAACAGTTACAGGAACAGGAACAGGTCCAGCGCCATGTACCAGGGTACCTGTTCCGATGGAAGCAGGTTCCTGGTGAGTCGGTTCTCGGTTACCAATTTCAACTCAGCACTAACTAAGGATAACTGTTTGGTACGGAACAATAAACAGTCCCGACGCAAAGCCACACGTGAGGCCAAGAGCTCTGCACAAGCAGAAACCTACATCAAACTCAAAGTTGGCGGGAAAACAGAAACTGGCAACAAAAACAGGAAGAAAACAACAACAAAACGGTAGCTAAAAAAGGGGAAATCACTAGAAATTACTTTCTGAACAAACAAAAAATAATATCTTGTACCAAAAGTGATTAAAGAAAAGGGCAGGAGCATCAGTAGTTTATTTACGTAATGGGTGGAAAAATTTCTAAAGACATTTCCCAAAAAGTCGGATTTGATTTTGTTTTAAGGAGTATTCTCAAAAATTACCTTCATGTTATGGAGGAACTTCTAACACAACTAACAAAAAGTAAGTGTAATGTACCTGCAATTGTCTTTACCTCGATGGAAGAATGTTTAGGAAGAATAATGTCCAGAAAATCTTATCACAATTATTTGTTAATACTGGAAATATAAACATATTGAACGCATTGAAATGTAAATCTGTACAAATCATATCACACGTTAATGAGCAGAGCTGGCATTAACCTATTCCCATTACGCGACACACTCGCTGTATGCATTGACATGCTTGTATGCTAGCGCCTCTCTTTGTACTTATCCGTGCACCTTGCATTTTAAAATTAAAAAAATCAAAGCTTTTATAAAGTTGAGAAAATGTTCCAAATTAGTGCGATCGCACGGAATAGACCTCAGGTCGTGCAGTGTGAAAAGGTTAAGACATTTTGCCAGCGACAACAAAAGATCTCGCAGCTTTGGCATTTTTTTATTTTCCTTTTCTTTCTTTTTTTTTGTTTTTTGTTTGTTTTTTTTTTAATTAAGGCCGCGATTTCAGCCAACTGGTTAACATGGTTGACGAGGTCTGAAAGGGGGTTGCGCATTTGGTGTTTTAAACAGACCGTTTGAGTGCTGAAATGATAAATAGGTAATTAGGAAATCTACATTGTAAGAAGAAAGATTGAAAGATATTAGATGTGTTTAAAATTAACGGAGATAAAGGCACAATAATGGTTTTGTGGAATTGTCGCACACAGACGTAGAAAAATTATTTTCAATTTAAACTGATTATTACAACCGATATGCCTTATAGGCCTTTTAAAATTTCAAATATTATGATAGTGTTATTAAATATCGTTGAGTACAAAGACACTGTTGACTGGTTGATTAGTTTCTTAACCTCTAACATCAGCAATTAAGCTGCAAGACGAAGGCGCCCCACGACTAACGCATGTCAATTGTACGTGTTGCCAAACAGAGACCAATCAGGTGTACCGGGACATCTATACAGTTAACAGTTGAGACAGTTAACAGGCGAAAATTGATACCTTTGTCCGATGGCGGGGTCAAACAGGAGACCTCCCGACGCATTGTCAAATAACTCAAGAAAACCTTATCGCGTGCATGTAAGCTGTGAGAGTTGCTTCTTTACAGTTTAAAAGATTTAAAAAAATGGACTTGTCAAATCAGCCAAAAAATTTTATTCTATCTTTATAGGTTCAAATATATAAATTTTTGGGGGGAAAAAAATTACAAAAGGGCGATTTCATATTAATTCGTCCAAAAATCACCGTGGTTCCGTTGAGTTAAGCCAACTTTCCTTTCTATGCTGTCGTACGCTTATGCAGTACATTGTTTTTAACGTGAGTGCATTAGTTCCCTTGGTTGCAAAAATCTAACACTCTGCTGCGCAATCTGGACAATATTAGCGAGCGCTTAGTGCAGAGCCGCTCACATCCGTCCGATGCACGTGACTACAGTAATTATTTTGCTCACTGACAGGCTCGAAAAAGATCATCCCAAAAAAACTCAACCAATGACAAATGATCTCTTTAAGGCCTGAGGGGATTTTCCCCATACAACTTCGTTTCTGAAGTATTTGCTCAAAATTGATTACTTGTCGCTATCAATTTTTAAGCGATTTTGTTCATGTTGATATCAATACGTCTTAAACAAGATAGTTATATAATTATACTAGCACAGGAATTATACATGAACATAGTAATTTATTTAGGGAGATAATAATTTACCAAAAATAGACAGACTTTTTTGTTGTTTGGTGCGGAGTTTCAAGTAACCTTTGTTTAAAAAGTATATTGGGAAAAAATACAAGATATCAAAACGAGATACATGTTTACACCACGTGTATTGTTTTAATACAAAGTACCGCAATAGACAAATGTACTGAAATAGTGTCCATAGTATACGGATGAGTTGAGAGAATATCCAAATAGACAGACGTACTGAAAGAATGCTTTAATAGACGTAATAGTATTTATCGAAGGATTTCCCCTAATATACAGATGTACTAAAGAAATACCCAAGTAAGCAGATTATTGCAAACCAAGTCATTGACAGTAAAGTAAGGGTGCCTTAAACGAACCCCCATCGTTTTAATAAATGTTCAAGGAACCTCTATGATCTGAAAAATTTCTGTTTATTAAATAAACAACCGTCATGATAAAAACAGTTCATTTTTTTTCTATACCGAGAAATGAGCTCGAGCTTGGATTCCAACCTGGGATAATGATGACGATAATGATGATGATGATGATGACGATGATGATGATGATGATGATGATGATGATGATGATGATGATGATGATGAGATGATGATGGCAATGGTGATGATGAAAATGATAAGAAAGATGCTATACCATTTGTTACTAACAGCCTTACACCAGTTCGAGGCATGTAGGTTTAAAGAAGACGATGAATACTATCCAAATGTTAATATCATTAATAACTCCTTAGATTAAGTTCGTAAAGGTGAGACACGCGATGACATTCTTCACGACAGGTGAAGGAAAATGGTAATCTCCAAGTTAAACAAAGATGCACGTGATCACCCATGTCACAGTGTTGGGAGAAGGTCGGGCACAGTCAGGATCACGCGATCAGTGGGGGAGAGAGAGAGAGAGAGAGAGAGAGAGAGAGAGAGAGAGAGAGAGAGAGA
>RQTK01000521.1:64972-76183 GCA_003991915.1 Elysia chlorotica
CCCCCCTCTCTCTCCCCCTCTCTTTCTCTTAGCCAGTCTCTGCTCCCTGTTTTACTTCACCTCCTATGCCGAGTGCAGCGGTTTATTTACATTGCCCTCACGTTTCCCACCTTGAATATTTCCACGTGTAATGATGGCTGTGATCAGGGCTGTCTTCCTCAGGTGGCAGGAAGAAAACAAAAACTTAAACGGTTCGTACAGAACTGCTTCATCATCAGATTCTGTACACACGTCTCTTTGCAATCACCTTGAAGCTGGCTTAATCCTTCCTGAAGTGAAAGCAATATCAAATGCCAAAACAAGCTGGTTAGCGTCTATTTAAAAATGGAATATACATAAGGGTCCGTGTATAAACAATATTTACCTTATATTATTGTTTAAACTCAGAACGAGAAAACACCTAACTTGAACCTATATAAACAACCCTTCTCACCCACTATGCAGTCAAATCAGATATTCCGATTTGGGCATTCGATTTATGCCTTTAAGGTGTAAGACATAACGGTATAGAAAAGTCTTTCCTCTTCTTCTGTAAAACTGTTGTAACATCTGAATGCCAATTTTGGTGTATAAACCAAAAATCAATGTATGCTGACAAAACAATAAAGGAATTTGGAGTTTTGATATTCTAATCTGGAATCTCGTATAATAAACAATATAGAGAAACAACACAACGATTGAATTAAAATATTTGTCCTTTCCAAAATTATGGGTCCTTCGGTAAGTACACTTATGTTTCAAAATATTAAACAAAGCCTAACATCACAAACAAAGGTGTAAAGGCGTGAGTGAAGATACAATGTCCTGTTACATAAATTGAATCAACCTGTTTTGGATGTTGGATACCTATGTGTCTGTAGAGTTCCAAACAAACTTGAACGTTGGTAAGGATAGTTTATTTTACTATTTAAGTACCTTGAACATCCAACCATTCAGACAGCTGTGCACTGAATAACATGCTCGAAGGTCACGTTGAGAGAGTCAGAAAGCTGGATAAAACCTGGAGGTGGCAAACATTCTTCCCTTTCAAAATATTGACACAGGACTCGCGTTCCCGTCTCTCTGTGTGTATGCTGCAGAATCACGTTCAAGAGATCTAGGTGGATGTAGGTTACTAGTTACAAGAAGAAAGTAGATTTAGACGCTTATTCGCCAAGACTATTAGACACGATAGTGCGGCGTCTAAATCTACATGGCATTTGCATTTATAGCCCTTGATGACCTAGGCACAACACTATTCTATACCTATAACCCTGGTGCATTGCGACTTAAACGCCGTATAGTCCATAGCATCTCTTAGGTGGAAAACCCAGAGGAAAACTTAAACTTATACCAACCTCCGCTCTCTCTCTCTTTCTCCCTCTCTCTTTCTTTCTCTCTCTCTCCCTCTCTCTTTATCTCTCCCTCTCTCTCAACCTATTAATTTTGACCACTCGGTTTCCCCCTTTATTCCCCTCATCTGCTTGGTCTTCTTGTTTACTTCTATCACTATTATTATAATAAATTAGTGTGTAATATCTTGCCACTTTTAGACATCTAAAATTGAAAATAACATTTTGATTGCTATATTCTTCCCTGCACTTTGTTATAGAAATATATTTGCAATAATATTTTCGACTATATTATAAAAGATAAGTTTATAAATCACGGGGTAAACTGCACAAACAAGGCGTAGCTTATGTCTCGTCGTAACATTATAAGAACAATAAGGCTTAAGACGAGACGTAAGCTACATCACGTTTGTGCATTCTAGGAAAGCAAACCAATGCGAGTTTTAATCTAAAAGTTAAAAGAATAGAAAACGGCTCTAAAGAGATCACATCGTTGGTTTGTCCGTAAACTTCGGTTAAAACTCTCCTCAGCAATACTTTTTAAAAATATTCGGTGAAACGAGTTAAGTATTTCTCAAAACAAGTTTATACCATTCCACCCCTTATAACGTGTTATGTATTATGAATATTAGTTAAAATGAGAATTTTTTCCCGTATTTCTACTGATATGTCCCATATTGCTGTATGTTCAGTTTTTGGATACTTTTTTGGCCTCAATATGACAACTTCCACCGCACTCAATAATTACATAAGTTTTACAGCTCAAACCAGTTAGCTTGAATCTCAGAGGTGACTGGTCTGGTCAGGTGAGTGCAAGCCTTTCCTATGATTGGTTCATTCTACTAAAGATTTCTGGGTACCTGCCACACAGTTAGTTGCGTTACAATCAGATTAAGCAAAAACTAAGTTTAGTCTCCTACGCGCTTATGGGGATTTCTCAATACACCTGACTTAGTCCGCACAAAGCGCTAAAACTTGGTAGTAAGTAGTCTAGTAGTCTAGTAGTCTGTTATTTGTCAATACTTCAGTATAGTTTTTAAAAATTTCTCCTCTACAAGTATTATATGCGCCTCACAATACTTCAGTATAGTTTTTAAAGATTTTTCCTCCACAAGTATAATGTACGCTTCCAGGAATTCTACTTTGTGGACGGGTGCCAAGACTAACGTTTAACAATTTTATGTGCTACCTAACAGAGCCAGAGGAGGGATAACAGCGACATCCGTCTCTGCCGATCATAGGGGGCGCGGTGGCCCTGGGGTAGAACATCGGCTTCCGACGCAAAAGGTCCAGGTTCGAGCCCTACTGGTTGGGTCGGTGTCAGTTTAACGTGACCGGCTGAGACAGGAGTCTTGGTATCCCCGCCCTGTCTTGTGTATGTCAGCACATAAAATTGTCAGACGTCAGTCTTGGGGCCCGTCCACAATATAGTCTATACAGTGCTGACGTTGGACGTTAAACTTACTCAACTAAACTCTGACAATTGTATGTGCTGCGAAACAGAACCAGGGGAGGGGTAACAGGACATCCGTCTCTGCCGATCATAATAGAAACACCTGCAAAACCAGTAGGTATGAAATCTGACAATATTTCCCTATAAAGGGATCGAATCGAGGATATGTTGCCCACACGCCCATTGATCTGCTACTTAAGCCACACCCATCCCAAGCTGACAGAAGACAATTAAGACTATTACGCACAGTAAAAAAACTTGATCTCAACCTTTTCATCAATTTACGATGTACGTCTTTTAGTTTACAGCAATACATGTAGAAACGGACAATATTACTCACGACAAATTACCTGTTGCTAAAGAATCAGTGCACCTAAAATCTAAAAACCTTAAAAAAATTGTGTTCCTGTTTTGAAGTAATCTTATGGGCAGGCCGTTTTTATTTGATAAAAAAACAAACACATCATGTTTCACCTTTATTTTATGTTATGCGTTTTGTAAAACATATTTACCAAAACTAGAGAATTGTGTGTTTTTCCTCATTAGTCCCGATGACTGTGTAATAGTGTTAACTATACAAACCTGTAGTTTTGGACCACCCACAATCCGCTGTGGTTACATCAGTGTGACCGGTGGTCCATGGTAATACTTATAATGATTACTTTCCAGACCCTCTTCAAGACACTACAAATTATTAATAACCTGGTTGTATAAGATTGAGGGTCAAGGTGATTTCTTAGAACGTCCTTTCATGGATGAATGCTTAACTTTTTATATTATTATTTTTTCTTTGACATTTCTTAACCAAAAATTGTCTACCTACCTGTGTCTACCTTCCTGTATGTCTGTTTCTATGTTTTCTTTTTGGTGGAATAATCATTAGAGCATGGCTCTATATATTTCTGTGGCCTCCATCTCTTTGTCTCTATGTCCATTCCTTACTTTATATCTTTTCCATTTTCTCTCTTTGTTTCTCTCTCCCTTTCTCTCTCTCTCTCTCTCTCTCTCTCTCTCTCTCTCTCTCTCTCTCTCTCTCTCTCTCTCTCTCTCTCTCTCTCTCTCTCTCTCTCTCTTTCTGTCTCTCTCTCTCTCTTTCTCTCTCTCTGTCTCTAGCTGCCAGCCTATACATCTTCAAGCTTTAATCTTTATCGTCCCTCCCTCTTCTTCATCGTCCTTTCTGCACTATTACTTTGACCCTAATTAATACCCCTTCCGGCCTAACAACTTAATTATCAAATCGCCAGGACCCAACCAGTGGCACAAACCAGCACCAGACGCTGGACATGACTTACCTGTAGACCAGGTCAGGCGGGATGATTCTATTTGATCTCAGCGCACCTGGAGCGTGATCGTTCTCTGACCACTGCCAATCTCCAGACTCCAGACTCTACCTGGTCAATGTGTATTATGATGTTTCCACTGCTCCTGGGGTGGGATTTTATGTTAATAATTTTAGTCTACGACTGGAAAGAACTAAATGGAATAAGTCTGGAGGCAGAAACCAACCAGATGGCGAGGTAATTATCATTGTATGACGCATAGACCTTCCTGGCAAAGTGAAGCACATAAAGGAGAGAGATGGAGGGGAAACTCAGATGGCTACACCCTGCAGTGAGTGGAAACAGAATTGTAGGATGAAGAAGTAAGAAACTGCAAAGGGATTAGTGTGGCACGCAGCTTTAAAAGCATATTTTCTTTCAGATTTTTCAAGAGACTAAATAAATTTGTAAATGTATCCTGATAAAAAATCTTTATTTTTAAAGCCAATTATTTTTGAATGGATTAAAATGTGCTGCTCTCTGCTATACCAAATCTCATAAAGTAATTCAGAGTCTGCAAGTCCGTCAATTTTTTACGGAGTAAGTAAAACCCTATCCCAGTTTAACGTCTCATTGGTCTTTAAAAAGTTCTATACGATGCTGGGATTTATAGGATTAGGGAACCTGGTTGGCCACATTATACTGACGCCGACCCAACCAGTAGAGAAAATCGCGGCCTCCAGAGTGGGGCTCGAACCACGGATACCTGCGACGAAAAACTGCTGCTGTGCAATTAATCAATAATAAAAATTGCCAATGCATTGGAACTCAGATATTCCGACATAACTCAAATGCGGACACCGTGCTCTAGACTTGAAGTCAGAAGATACTTAAGACACGCGATATCCATGAATTGGGAATGAGTGGGGGAAAGAAAGCAGCTAGAATCATAGATTATATATAGATTATATTGGATGACAGGGTAATCACAATATAAGGAGAGCACAGGTAACAGAGAGGTGGAGAGCTATCGAAGCTGACACTATCAAGCAAAGAACATGAGTGAATAATAATCATGATATCTCTGCTTTCAGAAACACAATATTTTTTAATGGAACAGCCTACTCTAGACAGGACATGATTCATTTCAGGTAGAAAAACCACAATCTTAAACGTGGGGTTTGTTTACTGATAACCTTGAATTCGTTTTGGCACATTAAGCCTCTTCATTTTCAAAATATCAAATAGAATTTACCCCCAAAAATGTAAACACACGAACACAAATTATTTTGAAAACCTTGGCTGATTCTAATCTACATAAAATTGATGAATGTTGGTGATTAAATTTCTAACTATATCAGCGTAACCAAAACATTTTGACACGCGCTAAAATAAATACAGATGGAAGATATTATTCGCCTTGTTATAGTTAAGTATGTGATTCCAAAGCACACTTAAAATCCTTTTAGCCGGTCTTCAAATCCTATAAGAGCAAAATTTTTTAGGTATAAAGAAAAGAGGTTGTAAAAGTTTAAAGAAATATGAACTAGAATTTAAAAATTGTAGGCAGATTCTATGGCAGGATAATGAAAAAAACGAATTATGAATGGAGTCACATTACAACAAATAATCAATACTTTAATATTTTTACATTAAAAAAAAGACCTCTAAATTTTACCTGCAAAAAGCGTTAATGGTATTGAATTTTTTTTTAATGATAGTAGGAATCAAACAATATGTTAAAACAAGAGGCAAATGTTCAAAACCCTTTTCACTTTACTTTTTCACATTAATAAATATTAATGTTTATTGGGTGGTAAAATCTTCAATTATCGTTTTTTTTCAACAGAAAATGAATGGAATCAAATTATGCTTACAAAACATTTTATCAAGCCCGCTGAAAAACATTAAACTGTTAAAACTGTGCTAAAATCTAATACAAAAAGAACAACAACAAAGAAATCAGTAACATAACAGTCTAAAACATGATTTAAAAATTGAATTACAAATACAAATTCCATTCAAAGCTTTCTTTACCCAAAATAAGCAAAATCAGAATACTTGTTTTTGCGTTATACATGTATACTTAATATAATTATACTCATGTGCTTTGTTGAAGTGCTGTAAAAACAAACTCGTGTGCTTTGCCTGAAGCTTCCGGTTAAGACAGGAGTCCAGGTCTCCCTATACTGTCTATGATGGGCAACAAGACGTTAGTTTTGGGACCCATCCACAATATAGCCTATACAGTGGCGGCCTTGGGCGCTCAGCAGAAAACAAACAAACATTGTCTGAGGCTTCACACAGTATATAGAAGAGGGAAAGTCAACGAACTAGACAGCCTGCAGAGTCAAAGTGAACTACATCTTTAAACAATTGTGTGCAATAATGTCAAGTTTCTTTTATTTTGTGTAGGCTTAGTAGACTAAACAAGAGTATTATTCTGTTCCATCTATGAGAATATTTCATAGAGATAATCTATGTTACGTCTATTTCGTGAAAATTAATATATCAACTCTTGTGACTTATTTAATTTTAGAGAGGTCTCAACGGCGCCATAACAAAGTCTGTAATTTCACACAAGTTTGCAGGTGACAAGGAAGGTATAAAGATGTGTACTGTATATTACGAAAACCCTCAGACACCACCCAAAACTGGATTATCGCTAATCTATTATTTAAAATTTCTAAAAGAAATACAAATTCAAAAGGAAGTAAAAATTTGCAGGCTGGGGAGGTTAGCCTAAGGCTTGGAGATCGCCAAATCACTCAGATTTAAAATAGAAAATCACGGAGCTCCAACCCACAAATATAGTAACTGTGTTCTGGTAATGTTTCAGTACATTTTGATTGGCTGAGACAGATACTGCTTCCCGCAGGGTATCTGTTTAGTGGGTGGCGCGGTGGTCCTGGGGTAGAAAGTCGGCTTCCGACGCAAAAGGTCCGTGGTTCGAGTCCTGGCGATTTTGCTCCCTACTGGTTGGGTCGGAGTCAGTATAATGTGACTGGCTGAGACAAGAGTCACGGTTGTGTCTCTTGTATGGCAGCACATAAAATTGTCAGACGTTAGTCTTGGGGTCCGTCCACATTATACCCTATCTAGTGCTGATGTTGGTCGTTAAACCAACTCAACACCAATCATCATCTGTTAAGATCTATAAGTGACTAAGAACAATTGATAATTGAATTAATTGGATTAATCAAGACTCTCCGAAAGAGGTGGAGGATCATTGGTTAGTGTCAAAACATACTAGGTCAACGAATAGGCTATATAGCGGACGTGTTTCAGAAAAAAACATGAGGAATTTTCTCGTGCTGACACACAAATAAAGTTACGTCTGTTTCGATTCATATCTTTTGTATAAGTATTCTTCAGGCAACTGTAAACACACTTCTGGTTGGGTCAGTGTCAGTATAATTAGATCGGCCGAGACAGGAGTCTTGGTATTCTAGCAGTGTCACTTTATATTAACACCTACAATTGTAAGCATTTTATTGGAACCCGCTGACGATTTCGAATGGCAGGTGACTTTAGATGGCGAGAAACCAACGTAACAACAAACTAACCAACCAATGAACACACATTTCTTTAAAAATATCATTCAATATTTCTGAAAAAAAGGAAATTTCAATTTGAATCGTAAAAATAATACGAAGTGCTTTAGTTTGGGGTTTTTTCTATAGTATTTGCATCGTAAACATCGATGTATCATTGGTTGTTTTTTTCAACCACATAACGATGCATAATACCTATTTATCTCAAATATTATAGTATATCACTTCAAAATGAAAGTGAAATTGTTCATTTTGAAAGTAGCATCGTAAAAAAGTGTACGTAGTCTCTGTGTATAGTTAAGTTTATTTTACGCAGATGCAGACACAATGCTTGTAGATTTTTAGGTTCTAAATCAATAGCTAGATTTGGGGCCTAGATCTATAGGATAGACTCATAACTTGATTCTCGGTTAAATCGCAGGTTGAGAAGAAAACATGTATTGTTGTAACTGCCAGGAGTTAAAGAGGACAGTTACAACCTTTCGCCTCTAGACCCACGAGATGATCTTGATTCCATTGATTGCGTATGATAAGTTACGAACAACCACACAACTGAACTAGAAATATTAGAATGATTACTACATCCGGCTAAAAATAATTTACTAGAAATGTGTTTTATGCCCTCCAAAACTTCCTGATAATCCTTAGCAGAGATGGATACACCCGCAGAAAAAATTAATGACGGACTTCTAGTAGTCAGCCAGGATTTCTGCGGTCTGAATTTTGTGAAGACTCTTAAGTCCCCGTGTTCAATAGTATGCTCTGTTTTAGAAGACAGAGACATAGAACAGTAAAGACTACTTGCTGTGTACATGAGGATCTGGGCTGAAAAGGTTAGGTGGGGACAATGTTTGGTTCGTTCATTTAAAAACACAATACCAAGTGCGAATGCGCTACTACGCTGTACATTATGGTTTTTTGTTATTGACGATGCACATTGGCACTTGATTTAAACGACTTATAATATGTTTACTCCGACTATTTTATTAACTGCTGTTTTTAAGGGAGGGAGTACAGAAAAGTAAACATCTGGATTATGCTTAAGTGCCAAGTTTAGTAACTCTGGCGAAGTTCAGAAGTCGTAAGGTTGTTCACCCCAAGTACCTTTCATACCATCGAAATTCTTTCTAACCCCCATTATCAAGATACTTATGTCTAAAAAAACAACCTACGTATACGAAATAGAGTGGTTTTAAGGTAAATTGTTATGTACACACTCATCACACTCATGCTACGCACATTATATCCCCTGTTTAGCCTGAAGAAAATGGCGCAGTTATTACATTGACTACTGGCTGGGTCGATGTTGGCGTATTGTGATGGATTGAGAAGAATAAAGAAATGTTATTCCGGCTCTGTGCATAGCAGGTAAAGTTGTCAGATTTAGTTAAAGACAACCGTTACCGTATAGGATCTTCCTGGACAACATAGTGGATACGAAACAGAGAGAGAGAGGGAGAGAGAGAGAGAGAGAGAGAGAGAGAGAGACAGACAGAGAGACAGAGAGAGAGAGAGACAGACAGACAGACAGACAGAGAGACAGAGAGGGGGGTAGAGAGAGAGTAAAAAAAGAGATAGACATACATTATAGACAGACAGAAAGGCAGACAGACATATGGAGAGATATACAAACAAGACAAGCAAATGGACATACAGAAACTATAAACATTTTGAAAGACCCCTCCCCCTCCCCCTTTTTTTCTCTTGACTGAATTAGCTTACTTTATTATCTGTGGAATTACCCACACTATCAATGTTACTCCTTACACTCCTTTAGTGTTTTAGTCTTCACAAACGGAAACGCTTATCATTCTTGAGGAAGGACAACTAGAATACAACTGTTGTTGAATGTTAAGTGATACATAGCCTACGATTCAAAGGATTGTCTCAATCATATGTTGAAGGTTTAGTTTCTCTCTATCTTTCTCTCTCTCTCTCTCTCTCTCTCTCTCTCTCTGTCTCTCTCTCCATCTCTTTCTCCCTCTCTTTTCCTCCTCCTGTATCTTTGTGCCCCTCTCTCTCTCTTAATCTCTCTCTCTCTCTTTCTCTCTCTCTCCCTCTCTCTCTCTCTCTCTCTCTCTCTCTCTCTCTCTCTCTCTCTCTCTCTCTCTTTCTCTCTGCTCTAAACATACATCCTTATTTAATAGATACATACATGTATGGAGCTCCCAATTATAGACAGGTGCCATAGCGGTTTAGCCATACAAGAGGAATGCATTTACGCCCACATTCCGCGTCCGGTGGCAGGACAGGGGCTAAGTGTCAGACTCACGGACTTGAGCCCAGCACGGAATTCTCGGTTGTAGGCCATGGTCATCCATAGGTTATTGACTCTTGACTAACCGAGTTGTAATGTTAGCGAACAATGACTTCGAAATTACCACCAAGATAAAAGAATGGGGTAACCACACCTTTTAGGAAGGGTGTTGTATCATCTAGGCCACAAAAGATGGGAGTTTATTATAACATCAACTAAAAAAAACTGCTTATGGTTCATTGGTCAAACCACAAGTACATAGTTATAGAAAGACGTCGGCACAAGTAACTGTTCTAGTAGTCGGCGTTTTTTGTTGGTTACGCAATGCATCCAAGAGACTTATCTACCGTTACTCCGACAAAAAACAGAGTCCCACATAGTCCAGGTAGCTTCTTTCGACCTATGGCTACAGGCGATGCTATCTTAAATTTCCCGAATCCTGGGTTACGGGAGAGAGGCATTATAATGATGTAAACACAGCCTCATTTAATTCAAATCATGAAAAGGGAAATTAAATTTATTATTATTAAATAGAAAAAAAAAACATTTTTTTAAACAAAGCAAAATGTAGAAAAATAAATCAGTAGCCTAGGGGTAGGAACATTGGCTTCAGACGCTGGAAGTCCGTGTTTCGAGCCTCGCTCTGGCAACCTAATCCCATACTGGTTTGGTTCGGTGTCAGTCTAATGTAACCAACTGAAACAGAGTCATAGTATCCCCGCACTTTCTCTGCGGGGCAATAATTATGTAACCGTGTCAGACGTTAGTCTTGGGTCCCTTCCACAATGTAGCCTAGATAGTGCTAACGTTGGTCGTTAAGCAACATCAAGAAAAGAAAATATTCAAATAATAGGACGTTGGACAGAGATACAATAGCCCAGGAGGTTAGCCATATGATGGAGACAGAACAGAGACGGAGACTAAGAGTCAAAATCACTGGCTGCCGTTCGTCAAGTTTTAAAGACAATAATTATTTCAGTCAGGAGAGCGATTCCTTGAGCTATCTAGGGGTGATTGTACCGGTAAAACGAGATTTTTTAATCAAGTGCCTTTAGTTTAGTTGAATAAATTTTTGTAAACGAATACCGGTTCACTCCACAACTTTTTGTGTGTGGCTAAAATAAGAATTCATTTAACTCTAACGGAAATTGAAACTGCTGTTAAAAGGCGAAATTACAGAGGATATTTAAAATATGACCTCTGGTGCATTGAGACTTCAACAGTATCAAAATAGTTTATCGGTTACAATTTGTGCATCAGTCTAAATCTAGTAACTTTCGTTTTTTTATAATATAATTAATATTTCAGTCTTTTCACCAAAATTTTCACTTTTTCTCTCTCTCTCTCTCTCTCTCTC
>RQTK01000521.1:78884-103879 GCA_003991915.1 Elysia chlorotica
GAGTTCTAAGTCCTTAAGAATATCAATCTTCCTACAGATTGTGATTCTAAGTCAGCGAGATCTCAAATGAAGCCACCCTTATCTGTTTGAAAAGCATTTCATTTCATGGGAAGGCTAATATTTATAAGGTCATCCTAAAGATACGTGGGATAGACAAAAATAGTTCACCACATGTGCTAGATTTCCAAAATTACACGGAAAGTCAGCAAAAAACACAACAATTTGTAGTGAGTATCGAAGGGAGCTAAACCATTGAATATTAATCGCATTTAACTGCGCAAACCGATTAGAAATAAGTAATGCGAAATCTAAGTTCAAAAACTCGCAAGCTTAGAATAACAGGCTCTTTCTGCCTCTTTATCTAGATTTGGATAGAACCATTGACCCAGCTCAGTACGCTGGACGCTCTATAGGAATCCGTTGAGACAATAAGATGTTGAAATAGGAGAGAGATTCCTATTTTGGTGTGTTAAGGTATAATGCAAAACATATTGAATAGAAATAATAAGCGGAGCTACTATATTGTTTAAATGATTCTAAATTCCTCATAAGGGCGTCACAGGGCTTGATTGGTGATGTGTCTTGTCACTTAAATGTTAATAAAATTTTAAGATAAAATACAACACCAATGCAAGTTTCGCACAACACTGGATAAAATGTGTATGGATTGTGGAGATATCAGATGTCAAAAAAGAAAAAAAGCTCCACCTCTCTGCTGAGTTTAAAAGTATAGTGTGTCTTGGGTCTAAAACTTGCCATTTTTAATATCCATCTAAGTCGGGGAGTATCTCTCTCTCCCTTTATTACATTATTCATTGACAATTTTCTTCAAACATTTTTTCAATGTGTTTTTTACTCTGTCTTTACCACTGCCGATGCATCTCTCTATTCTATTCTATTCTGTTCTATTCTATTCTATTCTATTCTATTCTATTCTATTCTATTCTGTTCTATTCTATTCTGTTCTATTCTATTCTGCTTTATTTATTCCCCAAATCTTCTATTCACCTTTTCCATGTAACCAAGATCTACCATCACCATAATTTTTATTGTTCTTTCCCCCTTTCTATATTTAGGCGAACTATCAGAATGTATGAGTTGGACTGACTTTCGAGAGGGGGGGGGGGGGGAGATATACACAGTCGTTAACACCCGACTATCTACTGTGTAGGTGGATAATAAGTTGGTTATACCATTATGTTGAGGGTTATAGTTCCAAGATTGTCCTGGCGATCATGGTTCAGTCTGGAAAATGATTACATGTGGCAGGGTAGAAGGACTGGAGAGGTTGATGGAGAACAAAAAGTAGTGTAAATCTTAGGAGATAAATAGTGCTGTAGTGTAAAGAAAGGGCAGGTCAGCACCGCCTCGCATCTACTTGTTATGGGAACGAAAACTTAATATGTAACGTAGCAGTAGCTTACAACTCGTCGTAAATATTATTATTCGCATTATTATCTTTAGACAAGTCGTAAACTTACCAAATTGTTGTGTACCAACAACATTAGTAGTTTGACGACTTTTTGCAGGTTGCCAATTTCCACACCTCCTTCCGCCAAAGTTTTAAAGCGCGCAGAGGCAGGCGTGAATAACTCTAGCATCGCGTTCTTAATTCATTGAAAAGTATTTTGATTTTAGGTTTTGCATAAAAACCGAGACAGGGTCACAAAATAAACAAAAAATGGGTGCAATGAGAAGCAAACTGGGCTATACACACATCTATTATTAGTCACCGTTAGGACAATTTAAATTCCTAGACTAGTAGGCTTGAAGGCTGAACTCTCTGAGTATCATTCTATCCTAACTATGATACTATTTTAAGATAAATAGATCACTATTAGTCACATTTTTTATACAAAACTATGATGACTTCTGTAAAGTCGGTGACTCAGCCTGTTAATTTGGTAAGCCTCGTACAAAACGAAATTATGTTTTTTCTATTATGGGCACCTCTCTTTATCTTTCCTCGTTTTGCTTCGCTCTATCCACGTTCTTCTAAATATTACATTTTTCATTTTTAATCTTTTATCTTACCATTCTCTCCAACCTTTTAAAGTTTTGAATGGTCGATTTCAGCTTATATAGGTCTTTGAATATTTCTCTCTCTATCTCTGTCCCTATACTCTCTCTTTCTATCTATCTATCTCTCTCTTTCCCTCTCTCTATCTTTCTATTTATCTATCTGTCCTCCCCCCCCCCTCTCTCGTTCTCTCTATCTATTTATCATTTTCCCTCTCGACCAATCTGTCTGTCTCTTCCTGTCTCTATCACCAAAGTATACCTATCTATCTATTCAAATTTACTCTGATTTTTCTGTCTATCCTTAAAAGAGCTAAATAATACCCCCCCCCCCAAAAAAAAAGAAAAAAAAGAAAGAAAAAAAAAGAAAGCTCAGTACGTGTCTTTGGAGGGTGTGTTTTATCAATAGCAAACTAGAGGTTATTTACAAATGGGAAAAACTATACTAAACTATAGGCTTTTAAGATTATGCACGTAAAGACAAATACTGCTGTGTTCACTAAATTCACTAAATACGTTTTTGGATGTGTAACTCTGAACATATTCTATCAATTACTTCTTGCGAAACGGCTTTTTTGGCGGAATGTCACTATTATCATTATAAAGTTTATAATGATTACCAATATCAAATAAATCATCATGGTTATCATTACCAACCCTGCTCCTTTTGTTCCAACTGATGTTTTTAGATCTCCTACTCCTGCTCCTGACTTTGCTTCTTCCGCTCCTCCTCCTCCTCCTCCATTCTCTCTATCTATCTCTATCTATCTATATAATTTTATCTATCACCCGCTATCTATCACTAAACTAAGCCTATCTATCTCTCCAATTTGATTCTGATTTTTCTGCACGTAAATACAAATACTGCCGTGTAACCCTGAAAATATTCTATCGATTACTTCTTTCGAAACGTTTTTTTACGGAATGTCATTATATACATTATATAAGTTTATAATGATAACCAATATCAAATACATCATCATGGTTACCATTACCAGCCCTGTTCCTCTTGTTCCAACTGATTTTTGTAGGTCTCCTTCTTCAGCTCCTCCTCCTTCTCCTCCTCCTCCTCCTCCTCCATCATCATCATCATCATCATCATCATCATCATCATCATCATCATCATCATCATCATCATCATCATCATCATCATCATCATCATCATTATCGCAACCTCGATCAAAACAGTGCAAGAACAATTGATTTGGATAAATGCAAAGTATACGACTTAAACGATAGATAAAGAAAAAAGTGTTTTTTTTCGAGAATGGTGTAAAATAATTTGCGCAGCGTTTTGTGTCAAAGCAACATACTGCACCCTTCAAAATACTCTACAACCCTACGATAAGAAGGTCGGGATAAAGGCTTGCATACAAATAACCCAAATTAATAGAGTTCGAGCATGACTATAAGCCATTATTTTAGAGAAAGACCGTGGGAAAAACATTAGCCAGTGTTTGTAAGCAAAATCATCATGATCATCATCATCATCACTATCATGCAAATCATACGACTTAAACGATAGACAAAGAAAAAAATGTTGTTTTTTTTTTTTCGAAAATGGTGTAGAATAATTTGCGCAGCGTTTTGTATCAAAATAAGGTACTGCGCCCTTCAAAATACTCTACAACAGTACGCTAAGAAGTTGCGGGATAAAGCTTTCCATGGAAATAACCCAAATTAATAGAGTTCGAGCATGACTATAAGCCATTATTTTAGAGAAAGACCGTGGGAAAAACATTAGCCAGTGTTTGTAAGCAAAATTTAATTTCATTGTCACAGTTTGGAAGTTTGCACTGAGCTTTTTATTAGCCTAGCTCACGCAAGTCTGTGGAATTGAGGGATCTATAAAAAAAAATTTGTAAAAATCATGTGTTAGCGTAACTATAGCATAAGGCATAATATAAACACATTAATTTTTAAGAACGAGGAAAATAAGATAAGATAAGCTTTGGGTTAACTTGCCTTGGTCGTATTGATTATATACAGTTTAATTTTGTGTAACAACGTCAATATATAATGTGAGGGGAAAAAACTAAATATTTTACAAACAGGTGTAACACAGTTTCAATTATACACTCTTAGGCATACATATTTATGATTTAGGAAAGATGTTACGTCGACAATTGGAAATAATCAATTTCAAACAAAGAAAACATAAAGTGGTATGTCAGGGTGCATTGACTTTGTGCTTATCTGGTTCATGTCAATCTGTACTATCAGGATATCATCACCTTGGGTGTTGGTCATCATGACACTCCACATCTCTCCGTCTCTGCATATCACACGATCGATCCTTTTGCTTCCACCAATTAATCTTGATACTTTCTCTCTATTTATCTCTCGATCTGTCTCCGTTTTCAATGAAGGAACATTGATAGGATTTGTAGATCTAGTTTTTAATGCAAACATCATCGTTGTTGTATAGGAGATAGTTTTAACTGCTTTACTTATTTATGAAATAAAATTATGTGCTTCTAACACAAGGTAATGTAGTTAAGTCACCTTCAGCTACACCCTGTAGCGCTTTGGTCCAAATTGATAAAGAAGGATAAGTACATGCATTGCAAACTAATATATGTATGTTTAAATGATGTTGATGAAAGTGTTTTCTCATTTATACCGCTTTGCTCATTAAAAAAACAAAGCAAGCAGTTTGAGTATATTGGCTCAAGAGTTTTATGAGAGGGGGCGGGTTTTTATTAGATATTTTGTGGTCAAATCAGCGACTTCAAGGTTTTCGGTAATTTTGTCCGTTTAACCAATATTGTTGACAAAACGAGACTAAACAGATATATTGGTTTCTTTTTCATATAAAATCAAATTCTTTTGGATGTTTTGGAAACCCTGTAGGAATTTGTGTGTCCCAAATGTGTAAATTTCGTTGAAAAATACCTTAATCGGCGGAATATTTCCTAAAGTTATATTTACTATTATTTTAACAGATCTCTAGGCCACTGTTCTAAACCGCAGGCGCTATAGATAGCACTAGTGCTGGGTAAACCTGAATTGATAGGGCCTGCATTTCTTCATGACCACAGGATCAGAATAAACAACAGATGATTATTGTAAGCCCCACCCTCACCCTAACATCCAGGAGGGTGAGATTAACCAAAATACATTGTAAATTAACTCTCACCCACTTCACACAGAGATAGAGAAAGACGTAGAAAAATGAGTAAGGGAGAGTGCATAAGCAAGATATAGAGAAAGAGAGAGAGAGAGAGAGAGAGAGAGAGAGATAGAGAGAGAGAGAAAAGAGAGAGAGAGAGAGAGAGAGAGAGAGAGAGAGAGAAATGAAGAAGGGGGAAGAGAGAGAGAGAGTGTGTGTGTGTGTTTATAGTGAGAGAGTAGAAATGTATTATGTGGAAACGCCATTACCAACAGATTTTATGATCAAAATAGATTACTGTCAAATGAATTTTTTTCAAAGGCCGCAGCCATCTTCCATAATGAGCACAAAAAGTGTTACCACATTAAGATAAACAATGTCAGCATGACGGACACCTCCATCAGCTTTAATGGCTCTTGGCTGACAATAGGACAATAGTCACGGGTAGGAATAGGTTGTCTTGTTGACGAACTGACAGGTCTCATTATTGAAGTGTTTTAAGTTTTTAAGCACGATGGGCATAATATAGCTGTCACTGTGCTAATGTGCTGTAAAAACAAACAACTCAGTCGCAGCCTCCACTGCCACATTTGTTGTCTATAGAGCGAGGGAGAGGTTTCTTTGCCTCTCTCCAGGTTTAACGTCTCCTAAGTTCCCCTGACAGAAGACAAAAGCTCAGGATAAAGGCAAGACCTGATAGATCCTATGCTAGTTCATTCTTTTACTACGAGGCTGGTCCTCTTATGTACGGGGTTCCCTAATTTTAGAGGCTCTACAGCGAAAAGAGGGGATAGAGAGAGGCAGATACGATAAACCTCCCCTTCTATGCTTTGGGGGGGGGGGGGGGGGGGGGGGGGGGAGGGGTNNTTAGGTTTTAACATTTAATTTTCTTTTAATGAGGGGTGAGGAGGGCGATCGATGAAGGAGGTGCAGCTGGTAGGGTTGCATAGTTAAAACCGGGGGTATTACCCCAATGGTTTTCTAATTAAGTATTGTTCCACTAATCCCAATATTACCGTCGCTATTGTAGCTCCTACGATCACCACCTAGCCGCCATTGCTATTACTACTACGTGTGCAGGAGTTTATATTAATAAATAAATTGTGCCTAGACTGGGGAATATATACGGATAGAGCTACGGATTTTGGTGAGAGAAGCACGCGACAAGTGATCTACCGTAAACTTTACAGGGTTGTAGGGAATGATCGATGAAAGTGGAGGTGGCGGAAGTGCTTTTGGGCCAATCCGTAGAGCTCCGCAGAATGCGCTTTGTGAGCGACGGATACTTGGAAACCCACACAAAGTTCCCCCGAATCCAACCCTACGGCGCTGGCGCAATTATTGACAAAGAAAGACAGGATAAATCACATGGGCAAGAGGCTTGGTCCTGCGCTCCGCAACCTGGTTTTTTACTCCAACTATTAATTATATATCCTACAAATAACTTTTTACAATCAAATAGAAATAATTCTACTAAAACAATTGTGTGCAATTATAAACACAACGTTCCTTTAAAACAAGATTCGTTTGCAAAAATATATGTCTAGAGAAACATTTTTCCCACAAAAAAAAAGAAAAAAAAGATGAAGCCATGCCTAGACCTAATTAATAAACTTATATTTTGTCAATGCCTCTTGAAAAAAAATCAATGTAGGCTATTAATTGTTAATGAAGAGTACGTGTGCCGGCAGTTACTTTGTGGGTTTGATCATTGCTAGCTCTCGTATCAAAAGCACTAAAACCTCTTGTTTTGAATCGTCTTACGGTTTCTATAATTTCTGGTATAACGGTTCTAACCATTAAAATTGTGTTAGAAAAATCAGTCTTATGTAAATTACATACACATGGTTGCTTGTTCATCCAACTTAAAGAGCTTAAATTAACGTATAACAGGCTTAGCTCTAAAAATAATTCACTTTCCCAGCTATACTTCCACCATAGTTGTTTGTTGATCAATGAGGGAGCGTCGCTAGCTGGTCAGATTGTGCTCTTAAATAACAAGAGTTGGAATTAGCTGAGTTTGGGTTCTTGTCGACAGTGCTTGGAAATCTCACAAACATTCTTAAAAGATGACAAGATGACAATAACCGAGTCAGCTAAGCATTAGGGATTTTTTCCTGGCATAATTATCATTACTTTAGCTCAGGGCTCCGTGCCTCTTCATGGCATAATTAGCATTACTTTAGGCCTGGGCTCCGTGCCCAGCCGAAGCTGCCGCGGCTTTCTCACTGGTTCGGCCCGTTTCAGGATAAAGTGATCAGCCAAGTCTCGGGTACGCCTGTCTGGGGTTCCGTCGCCGGATAGAATAGTTTTCTTGACATAAAGGTCACAGCTTTGATTCTTGCGACCAAGGATCAACCATCAGTGCAGACTGCGATAAGCTCGTGATGTTTGCATGGACCAAAAGATCGTCTCACAAATAATAGCAACTATCGGAGACAACAGGTAGTCTCCGCGTGGTGTCACGAATAACAGGCACTGGCGAAGAGCACAAGGTGGTGTCACAAATAACAGCCACTGGATGGGATATGCACCTAACATACATTGGCGGTATGCATAGACCACAACATAGTCTCACAAATAAAACTCACTAGTATAGACCAAAACGTGGTGTCCAAAATAACAATAACTAGCATAGACCACAAGGTGGTATCTCAAATAACAGTGATCACCGAAGAGAGCAAGTCATGAGATTTACATGTCATGCTAAGTTTCTTTCAATATCTTTTAAGATGTTGAGAAAAATGCTTCTGAAAGTTTTGGTAATACACATACAATAAAACCTACTGTTAACATTCATCTTGAGAAGTCATGATTTGATTGCAATTTATATTGCAATGTATTTTTAATATAATTATGTTTGATCCTTTATTACCCCCACATACAACAAATGCACTTACACATACATTTGAATCAGTTCTTTTTAGGTGCATAATTATATTGCATTCAAATTACAATATTATCACTAAAAGTAAAGATAAATACATTATTTTGGCTTCATGAAATTTAAAAGCGGGTATGTATTGAATATAAGTATTGTCTCTGTATTAGCAAAAAGCTTTAAATTCCACTGTTAATCAACTTTTCTCGTTCTGACGGCAACTACAGTATGTATCAGCGTTTGCCTCCCCTGCTTTTGCACCTTGTTAAAATTGCAATTACACGATTAATTTGGAAACGCAACCTGCACAGTTTGGTATTATTGGAAATACTTTGCCATTTTTATTTTAAACATAAAAGTTCCTTCTAATATATTTTGTAACTCTTATTTTCACTAGAGTTATAAACCAATAGGAAACAAGGCGACATTATCGTCACTGAACATGCGACATTTCGATAAAAAAAGTTATGCGCTCTACAACTGAGCTAACCTGCTCTCCTTCAATAAAAGACCTGCAATATTGAGGTCAAATGGACATTATAGCTCTTCCCTCTGTAACACTTTCCTTACTGTCCATCTCTGTGGATTCTGACACCGCCGCGTCCTAGATTTGGGGAAGCCCCAAACTATAACGAAGTCGAGGATAGCAAAACTTTCCCAGCTGACCTAGGTTCTAGAGGTAGTACGTACAACGGTGTCTCAAGCTGCTTAAACCCCCGACTAAGAACATCTTTAACGTTGGAAAAGTACACTTGATCAGGGATCTGAGCGTATAGCGTCCTTGTACTTACCAACGTAGAACACCTTGACATTATATCAGTGATACGATGCTGAACCGTTGTTTGTGCCAGTGAGGCAGTGACGGAAAACAGGAAGCCGTACGATGTCTCAACTTCCGATGACGCAAAGTAAACCCTTTTAAGGAAGAGCTACAGGTTTCTCGTGCTTGTTCTCTGCTCGTCTTTTTTTTCATTCGCAAACAAAAAACAGACCTTTGTTCGGTTGATATTCTTTCAGGTGAAGCAAAAATATAAAAACAATAGATAAAGGCAACAAAACAAGAGAAGTATTTAGACTGGAAAATTGTGGATTACATAACATTCTGTTACTTAATAATGTAATAGGCAATATACTTATGCAGTTATGTAAGCCGTCAAGTATTTTGAAATGTTTTCATTTTTCAGCATGAATTAGTAAATATTCAGGCAGCCTGTGATTAGAGTTTTGAGGAAAACACATAAACTCTAATAGTAAATTATTGATAAAAATTAAAAGGGACCAATGTCTTCTTATATTAAACTCTAAACCAGTAAGCTTATGAGTCTAACCCATCATTCTAAAAAAAAACACAATGAAACAAAAACAAACAAAAGCAAAGAAAAGCAACAAAATATTGCAAAACAAAGCACAATTTTAAACTCATGACGTAATTGAAAAAAATCCTGAGAATATAATTGAAGCATTACAATACAAAGACTTTGTATGAGCTTATTTAATGAATCATATGGCAGTATTAGAGCTGAGAATGTATAATTTGCATGATGACCTTGAGTTATAAGGATATCATTATTTTGTTGTAACCCCATACGTCTATTGAGTAAAAATATTGTCAGCATTTGTTGCAATATCCAAGATTGCTAATTGGCACAATATGATAAAACCTTTATAATATCATTTCGCTTTAGGCTAAGGAAATGAAATCGTTCTACAAAACTATGTCAATCTTTTCCAGTAAATGACGCAAACCTGAGATTCAATTCACCCTTTGCTTTATCCTTCGAAATAGGATAGTTTTCTTCCTTGCTCGTATTCGTCTCTTGCATAATGTCCTGTTCAGAGAAAAAGGTTGAGGAGGGGAGGGACTCTAATCTGATTTCCCCACTTACCAACAGAACATGCAAAATTGACTGATTGTCTACATAGCACAGTTGGCAGTGCTCTAGACTGATTAGCAGGCGGTCATTGTTAGGATCTTTACAAAAGCCCCGCCTTTCTATAGTATTCTATGGAAAATCTAGGGCAGATAAAACTGTCCACAGATTACTTTGGAAACGATTCTAGAGGCCTAAACGGTGGACATTTGATTAGTAGCTCATGAAGTAGTTAGAAGATATGTCTGTATTTTCATAAGTTATCATAAATCCTCAAACTGATTGGATTCGTGCAGAAATCCTGGAAATAATTATATACCATAAGGCGACAGCTAATCTACGCAAAGAGAAATTTGGTTTCACAGCATATCCTGATAATTATCGAGTCACTCAGTCATGGAAATCCCATGTCACCTGAACAGTTTCTGTAGCGATTGAAATAATATTCCCTAAAAATTTGATACCATACAAGGCCTATTCATCAACGGTAAAACCTTAAAAAAATACGTAATTTGTGAACAATGTACCTCGTTTTACAAGAGGAAAACAAATTATGGGGAAATAAATCTCCACAGACTGTATGAATGGATTACACAAAAAGGAAATAGCAAAAAGGAAAAACAACTACATGTATAACAATATTTGAGAAGAACAAAAGTATGAATATCTGAGGAAAAGATAGACAGACAATATGCCTAAGAGACACAACAAAAGAAGACAACATCATAACTATGCAGATTACAATCAAGGTAGAGCTGTATTGCCGAAAATCGATCAATCTTCTTAGACAATTAACTTCCTTATATTGCGTAGGGTAGGGTAGCGTAAAATCTATGTACAGATAGTGAAGAGATCGAAACATTAAGACAAACAACGCACATGCGAAGTACAACGAAAGAAAACAAACAAATCCCTTGCAAATTACATTCTAGATGGAGCTTTTTCCACAGAAATAGAGAATTGATTTTAGACGCGCAATTTCCTTACAGTGAATAATAGTTTAGCGTTAGATGTTTGACTTAACTCAGACGACAAATTTGCAAGCACTAGTTATGTCTCGGTTTTGCCCCGTTCTTGTTTACAAAATAAATGCAGGTTTCTCTACCGCATGTTACAACTGAAACGTGGTGTCTTCTCTCAATGAAACTACTACACATAAAGTGCCTATGGCCGGGTACCTGGTCTATGTTACTTGATCTCTCATAGTACTGGCACTGAGCAAATACAAAAAAACAGTGATTTAAACGTAAGAACTGTTTCAATTAGGACTTTTGGTGGCTTCTTTTTCGTAAATTGGGCATACACACGTGTGACTGACTTTCCGAAAAAACTAGTTTAGAATGAAAAACAACCTCATAACAATCTATGGTTTATACATGTATGTCCATGCAAACGGTAACACTGACAGCAAAAACTAAAATCGGTCACTCGATTATTGGGCACCTTACTGGACATTTAAGAACCCGCCCCTCCCGTTAATACTCTAAGGAATATTAAAATTAATAGGATGTGATGCTATATATACTAATGATAATACACAATCTTTACTTTGTTTTGGGTTATATTTAGAATGATTGATTTTATTTCCTACTCACAGTGCGGGAAGCGATCTGGTTATTCTCGTCAAGTCGGTCGCGGCGAATAGCGCATTATGTAATAACTTGTAGGGGTCCTAACATCGTTCTCAAGTCGATGAATTTCAAGAGAAAATAATTTTTTACAGGAAAAGTAATGAGTGAACTTCAATATTTAACTTGTTATTTAATTTTGTTTTATAGGTATTAAATATAATGTATATTTATATATAATATATATTGTCAACATGGTTAATACTTATCATATCATACGTTGCTTTGTTCATAATCATAAAGAGCTCACTCTATTAAAATAATAAAATGAGTATTAGTTGGTTTGTTCTTTAGTTGATGAAAAAATTCACACACACACACACGGGGGAGGGGGGGGGGTGTTGTTATTGTTGTTTTCTTTTTTGATCGTTTTGCTTTGTTTGTTGTTAGTAATTTTGGGTTTGCTTTGTTTTTTAAGGGGTGGGGAAGGGGGTTGGATTGGCTTTATTTGTTTGTTGTTTTTTGTTTTATTGTACGTAAGAGAGGATTGTTCCAGTGGAAAGCTTTGCTATAAATTAAGTCAACGTTCTTGTAGTCACTCGACAAAATGAAGGACGCTTGATTTAAAAAAAAAACAAACACAAAAAACAAGCAAAAGAAGCAAACGAACAAATTAGCCTCTTTGCTATTATGCAATAATATTCTACTCTTCAGAGAAACAGACAAAAACTTGTAATGGGTTGGAAAAACTATGGTGTGACAAACACAATGGTAATCCGAATGAGGTCACCCACTGAAAAAAAGTTTCAATCGAGGTCACCGTGAATCTGCACGCAGTGCGCTTGCGCACCATAGAGCTTTCTGGAACCGGAAGAGACCGGAATGAATCCTGACCTATGCAGCCCAACATGTGTGACATAAATACCAGACCTGTCTACCTCAATTGTTACAAAACAAAGAATAAGGCAAGAAGAATGTGTCTTGTGGTTGTAATGTTTTTCCGAAATTCTAAAGCGCTACGGTGACACTACCACAACTCACAGCCAATTTTACATTCTGCCACACATAAATAATGTGGGGATACATGAACTCCTGTTTTAGTCAGTCATATATTACTAGCACCAAAACTGATCAGTAAGGGACGATATCCAAAAAAAAATTTATCAGATTATGGGTTCGAACAAGATGCCTCTCAATTGATAGCACACCTGCGCTTGCTCGCCCCTTTCTAGAAATTGTGGCATATAAATAGATTAATATATCTATTACGCATTTACATAATCTCGATACAATGCTTATTTGCGAACCGTTGTGGAAATAGAACAACCTAAATCGAATAGTGCATAAAAACACAAATAACTCAGCTCTTAATGCACTTTCAATTTTACCATTCAATTTGCTTGTTTATCTATTTCATTTATATATTTCATTTATATCGGCACTTGAATATTTTGCTGCTGAAATGATGAAGTGAGTAGGCAAACAAAATTTAATTAATCATCTTTTAGCATTTTGTTTCATTTATGTACGTTTATTCATTAAATTGGTACTTGCATTGATCCTGTTTTATAATTATATCAGTATTCTCAATTTTTTTTTCAATGTTATGCATGTTCCTTTTTTTATCTATACCGTATACGATTTATCAGAGTAACCTAGGAGACGTTAAACCCAGACAGATTGGAGAGCTCCACTCTCTCTCTCTCTCTCTCTCTCTCTCTCTCTCTCGCTCGCTCTTTCACTAGCGATGTATTGTTTTGTTTTTATTTTTTTTAACTCTCAAAGTTTCTGTGAACTTGGTCTGATTCGGTATTTTAGACTGTCGCACACAGCCTGCATACTAATTTCATTGTGTTCTCTCTCAAAACATTAGATCTACACCTAGTACGCATTCTATCTACGGCAGATAGAAAGTTGAGTTTGAGTTAAATGAGCTTTATAGAAGGGTGTGAATATAGTTTATGTCAAGCTATTTCAATTTATATTGGCTAATCTCTTACATTGCACAGATGTTAAAAGACATTATTAGAAGAGGTTCCATTACTTCTGTTTGCCCAAATTCCTACTGCTGTTAATCCTAAACGGGATTTTAAGAAGAGGTGATTATAATTTATTTTCTAATTCTTAATTTATGTTAATAGCTTTACACATTTTTGTGAGTTCATTGCAACATGTCTCTACTATGCCTACTTCTACACTATAGAAATAACTATATATCTATGTATCTATGTAATATTATGTTTATTTTAATTCTTTTTTACCCTGTAACTGAAATTTCACCAAGAGGGATTAAGAGAGTAATAAATTATTCTGTATTCTGTAAAGCATCTTGCAGGTGATCCATTTTCGAGCCCTGCTCTCGCCGCAGTAATTTTACCCACATGTTGGGTCGGTGTCGGTATTATGTGACCGATCACCTCTCGCCTTTTCCGCTCTGACGTTCCGTCGCCGCAACGGATTTTTCTTGAGACATATACATACGTTGAAGTTTGAAATAGCTTCTCTATACCCGACCCCTCAAAAGTCAAAAGATCCAGACCAGTGCTAGGCCCAGGTATTTGAAAGCGAGTATTGCTTGATTCACGCTCCTTTTAGTATTACAGTATCCTTAAGTCAGTTGACGAAAAAACACAAAGATGAGGAGCTTATCCAACCAGCACTGAGGCTTGAAAACCCAAGATTAACACAACGCCTATCCTAAAACAAAAAATGTATCGAAAAGAAACATTGAATTGCAAAAAGTTCAGGTCTTTAGAGAAACAGGTAAGAAAGATATGTAATCATTGAAATTTTGATTTTTTGCTTGTTTATTTTTTTTTATTGTTTGTTGCTCGTTTTGCTTGTTTTTTCGATAAAAAAATCCATCTACCTGTAAACATCATTCACGATTAGGTTTATATTATTGGTTGAATATGTTAGACCATCTGACTGTATTGTAAACGCGTCATATTTAGATCTCTCTAAGGTTTATAAACGTTGTTTTTAATTGGTGGTTTCAGACATGGTTTCTAAAATATGAGGAGACAGAAAGAAAAAGAAAGAAAGAAAGAGAGAGAGAGAGAGAGAGAGAGAGAGAGAGAGAGAGAGAGAGAGAGAATACCAGGTGTTGCCTAAACTACATGACCAAAAAGCATTTTTGAAGATTATGTGAATATACGTAGATGTATTGGTAAGAAGAATCTTGGAAGTTTTATTCATTTGGCACCCACAGCCATAACAGTTACACATAATGCAGGGGGAGCTACAATATTATTTTAAAACAAATTATATAGTTTTTCTAGTTACTTCCCTTGTCACTGCAACCTAGGAGATTTGTGATTCCCCGGATCGTCAGCCTAGGCACAAAATTAAGTCCAAAAAAGATTTCCTTACCTAGAGAATACAAGAAATAAAAAAAATCAGTATCTTTAAAGAGACCAAATATTATCCAAATATTAATTCGAATTTTATGCGTAAAGTTTAATGCTATTAGCACCTAAAAGCATCACTTTCAATTTGTACAATCATATATGGACGAACAAAATAATAGTTCACAAGAGCGACTCGAGTTTTTTACTCATGTACTCCATTAAAGATCCTGACATAATCAAACAGAAAATAATATATTATTATCCTTCACTGCATTGTAAGAAAACTTACAGGAGAATAATTATGATACAGTCCAGTCTACTGAGACAAGATAGCATCTTGGATTGACATGCTTGTATGGGGTAGAAAATACAATAGAAATATTATTGCACAAGCTGATTATACACGAAAATAGTTTGAAGAGATACAAAATCGATTTATTCAAGCCGGAAAATGTACGTTTATTGTTACCAACGTTTTAATCTTGTATTCTGAATTTTAAATAGGTACAATAGCAAAGTACACAACCACTTTAAAGCATAGTAAAGACAAATATTCAGCCGAATTTCACCAAAATTTTAATACAGCTGTGAGTTATTTCTGCAGGTGTGTGAGAGCCAAAATCACCAAACATGGTTTAAATTGATATATTTGAAAACTTTGGTGATTAAGGCGATTTAACATTTAATATTAACGTATATAATACATAAAGAAAGTGCTAGGAATTGGTATACCTACAATAGTACGAACATTTCTCATGGAAACAAAATTACCTCTATCGTAAAGACTATAATCAATTAAAACGTGTACCGTACAGAACAAATATGGCACATTAATTGCTGGCTCCCACACCTTTAGAGAACATTTCAGAGCAAAATTATCTGCGCTAAAGTCAAATTCAGTCGTGAGTAACATAACTTCTATAAACTTGATTTTTAATCGACACCTGTGTATTTGAGGCTTTGCTCATGCATATCATTTTATTCATTATGAAATAAGTAAGGATCTAAATATGAAATGCATTATACTTTGGTAAAACCCAGAAAATTACAAGTATGTCTCAATCGAAAGATCTGGTTCTGTCAGACGTCAGTCTTGGGGCCTGTTCACAACATTGTCTATAAAGTGCTAATGTTGGACGTTAAACCAACTCAACTCAGCTGAACTCACATCTACGTCTAATGATGCAAACGGTATACGTGTATACGTGTAATTTGGAACCTTTAAATATCCGTCTGGTCTCAATTTAAAACATTACGGACCAAGGTACGATGACCAAGTCTCGTCTTAGATTAATTTTAATAAGGTAAATATAATCAAGAAGCAAGCTAAAGAAAAGAACAAGACTTGTAAATTGAAACAATATTTTAATATTATTCTTTTAGCATTGCGAATCGTTCTGATCGGATCAGAAAAAGGGTAGAAACCCAATAAAGAAACTATTGTTATTTTTATGATCTCCCTTGCGACTTTTTTTTTCGATTATCATATATTTTTTAATTGTTGAAGATTATGCTATATAAAAAATGTAGAATAAATAAAAAGGTTAACCCAAAAATCCTACTACGCCTTATGACGTAGGTTTGTCTTTCCAATGATTTTTTAAGTGTGTGCACTGTCGCACACCCTACAACTTCACACACTTCACACACATAACCACACTTAGGGTAACAATATTAGTCAGAACTGAACAAACAATAAATGCATGTGTTTACATCCAGTCTATACCAAGTACATACAGATGGTTTTGGTCACAGCAAATATATATATATATATATATATATATATATATATATAACATCCTATATCTATAGGTCACATTGATCTCAGTCTATCTACAGCCCAGGCAAATGTGTACACAGTTTACATAAGGTTATCAATGGTAAGTAACATAAGCTTTTGAGAGACTCACAAAGTTCCCACTGTGATGGTTCTGTTCGAAAGATAAGCACACAAGAGACTGAGAGGTAAACAAGTAGAGTGATACAGGAAAGATAATAAACGCATAAGTCGAGAGCTTGGCATGAAAAGTGGCGGCTGGGATTCCTAATGAAATCGTCTCAAGGCGTTATGACAAGAGTTATTAAGAAATGGAGAAATAATTGACCAGATGGCGGTGTAAGTTCAAATCCCACGCAGTATTATAGTAGGAAGACACCTAGGACTCGTGACTTTGGTCTGGTCCCGACCCGCTAGAAAGTCAGGAGTTTGGGCTAGTTTGGAGTAAAAGGCATTTACTTCTCCCTAGAGTGTCTGTTACAAAGTCAAGATTCTACATAAGGTACACTCTACTATTAGTTAAAATAGTATTAAATTTCTTATATCAGTTCCAAAGATTACATCCACGACCGTATACATTGCTGGTAACAAAACTATAACAACAGCAACAACAACAAAAACACTACTACTACTACTACTACTACTACTACTACTACTACTACTACTACTACTACTACTACTACTACTACTACTACTACTACTACCTTCAGTCAGAGATGTGTTATCTTGCCAGTCCAGTGCCAGTATGTGAGTTGTTTTCTTTTTTTGTTGTATTGTTTTATTTTGTTTGTTTGGGTTTTTTTTTTTTATTCATCATAATGGCAGCCTTTTACTTTGCTTCCCAAGGTGTGGATCAGCTTTGCCAAGTTTGAGTTGACAGTGCCAGAAGAGGGAGCTTTAGACAAGGCGAGAGCTGTCTACAGAAGTGGCAACAACAAGCTCAAAATGTCTCAAGACAAGGAGGAGAGACTGCTGTTGGTGTGGAGGAAATAGAGGGTGTGGGGGGGGGTGTGTGGGGGATTTTTGTTTTTTGTATTTCGTTGCAGTTTTTTTAACATATGCGGGTAGCATGTGGTGTCATACCGTCTGTCAGCATTGAGGATTTCCCATAGGATGTTGAACGTAGAGAGAGAGAGAGAGAGAGAGAGAGAGAGAGAGAGAGAGAGAGGGGGAGAGAGAGAGAGAGGGGGGGGTGAGAGAGAGAGAGAGAGGGGGAGACAAATTATGGGGGAAAAAAAAAGAAAAGAAAAACCAGAATATGTTAATTCGATACATCCTCGGGCGTGTGTAATACTAAGGTATAGTCTGGGCTAAAAAGTCTGGCGTTATAACACAATTATGTAACGCAATTGTATAGCCTATGTAAGGACGTATAATGGGAAAAGACAATGTCATGCAGCTCTAGACTGTAAAGTGTAATCTCGGGACTAGCTCTATAATCATTACTCCTGTTACACTTTCCACTCCAGTGTGATTGTCAACACTGGGTCACATGACTGAGGCACACACTGCCTGATCTTATCGCTCTCTCTCTCACTCTCTCTCACTCTCTCTCTCTTTCTCTCTCTCTCTCCCTCTCTCTCTCTCTCTCTCTCCTCTCTCTCTCTCTCTCTCTCTCTCTCTCTCTCTCTCTCTCTCTCTCTCTCTCTCTCTCTCTCTCTCTCTCTCTCTCTCTCTCTCTCTCTCTCTCTCTATCAATGATTTTAGTGCATGACCTTGTCAGGACCGGTGGTTTACCTGCGACAGGCAACCAGGCAGTCAGGCACCTGATCCTGACAGACCTAGACCCACATCATGTGATAGGCCAGGAATAAACATTAGGCCATTCAGGGCTTTCCTTCTATTGTTGTGATATACTGTTTCACGGGACCATTATGTCAGGCTTAGTATAACGTATTGCAAAAGAGACGTTCATAGCATGTACATTTTGAGAGGCCTAATCTAGATCTAGATATAGATCTAGATCAGTTCTAATCTTGCCAGTGAAAAGTTTTACAAGGATAATTCATTGCTTCTCCGTGTTTTATTGACTTCAGGTTGGATGCGGTCTAAATGGTAAGTAGGCCTAAAATAAATTGTTATTTTCCTAATCTATGTGTTTGAAATTAAAGGGGTGTTTTCTTTAACTTCTTTCCTTGTTGATCTTGTTAGAAGTTAGGTTTAGACCTACGTTACTCTCAAAATGATTGTCGCGTTGGTAGAAAATTCTACAGAGACTATGAGCTAACAATTAGCTAATACGCCAATCTATTGAATCTTCTTTTAATTTTAACCTAAGAATGGAGATTTTCAGCAGGGGTTCAAGATTAACAGACCTTCTCTATATCCTAAAAAATTTCAGTGACATTGCACTTTGTGCAGAGGGCTACCCGCAATTAAACAGTTACTGCCGGTCGATAATCAGATTTAGATTTTTTTTATAGACTTGAAATGGAGATTTTCAGCAGGAGTTCAAGATTAACCGTGACATTTCACTAAATCTACGAGGGTATTAACAACAACAAAAAAACAGACCGAAAATGGGTAAAGACTTCTTTAGTAAAAACGCAATCTTTAAACTTAGTTTAGCAAAGCCGTAGGCTAAACTAACACTTTGCCTAGAGTGTAAAGGGTTACCCACTTTAAGACAGTTACTGCCGGTCGATAATCAGATCTACATAATTATAGACTTGGTTATTCATTATTGCACGCTGCAGTTACAATGCATTAGTTGAAAAGTATGCGTCAATTTTTTTAGATCAAGAGAAGTCATCTGCATGTTTTTAAATGTCGTTAGCCCTTTACTTTGTTCTATCGTGATAATAAATACTCTTTAAGTGCGACTCTGAATGCAGCTTAGGCCTAACTAAAACCCACCTTACCATTAGCGGTTGGTTGGTTGGGTTGGTTTAACGTCCAACAGCAGCACTATAATAGGCTAATTATGGACGTGCCCCAAGACGGACGTCTGACAATTTTATGTCCTGCCACACACGAGACAGGGCGGGGATACCATGACTCTTGTCTCAGCCGGTCACATTATACTGACACCGACTAAATCAGTAGGGAACGACCACTAGCGGACGGAATCAAACAAATAAATGTTTTTACCGATCGTGTGATTCGAACCGCGGACTTTCGAACTTCAAGACCAACGCTCTACCATTTGAGTCAGTTCACCCTTCCCCTCTTTTTTTTCCTGCTCTGGGTGTGAGCTAGTGGTATCACCGCTTCTTTATAAAACATGTACAGGACGTTAGACTTTTCAAAGAATAATGTTTCAGTCTATTGATTTTTAAACGCTTATAATTTTTGAATTTATTAACTAGTATTAAAACCTTGATATGCTATCTCTAGCGTTACAACATACGGAAGCGACTGTGAAATACTTAAACTGAAGACCGCATAACACTTTTAAACGCTAACTTGACTAGCTAGCAGCAAAACACACCATGGATTACATGGAGTTTTATTCAGGCGTTACAAGTACAACGCTGCCATAAATTTAGACCCTCGACTAATAGCAGGTTTAACGAATAAAACTGGCCATTATCCAAGGTCTAATTTCACAGCACACTTTTACACGCTAACCCTACAGACCAGGGGTTTAGCCTAATTAAAAACCAGTTATGATATCAGCGAAGATAGTAGGGCCTAACTTAGGCCTATCTCCCTCGACAATGTGTTTCGCTTTCAAGTGATCGCGTACTAAGACCCCGTAGGTTCATCACTGTTGTACAAACACACGAAATGCCAAACAACAACTAAAGAGAGTAGTGTGGGTGGATGTGAACTCGGATTATATCAAATAGATTGCTTTGATTTCATATGCATTGTTGATATAAAAAGTTACACAAATTCATTGCTAAAGCGTGCACGCATATAATTATTGAAGAGGTTCATAGCGATCTTGGGGTTAGAAGGGAAAAAACCAGCTTCTTTCACTGATTGCGATACAAGAAGGACTGTATTATGGTGAGGGTACAGGGACATATGTATACTATATGCCTATACTTGCATAATGCTATGTATTTCTAGGTCCCAAATTACACACTAACACAAAAGATGGATGTACAACAGGGCTACATTGTATCTAGTTATAGCGATTAGTCTCCAATTAATCAATGCACCAGACTGTATGAGTAATAGGCCTACGATTTTTACACGGTTGACGATCAATAGGTGTGTTCACTTACGTTGGCTGCGCTGGTAGATACACATTAACAATAGAGAAAACAGCAACGACAACAACTATAACAACAGCAACAATTACTACTGCTACGCAAAAAGCAACAGCAATAACAACAGCAACAACAACGGCTACAACAGCAGTCACGCCGACCCTATCAACATCATGGACAACGACAAATTTGATATTTAATAGAGATGTTTATGATGATGATGATGATGATGATGATGATGATGATGATGATGATGATGATGATGATGATGATGATGGTGGTGGTGGTGGTGGTGGTGATGGTGGTGGTGGTTTATGTATGATGTTTGATTGATGAAAGAAACTCTTCTGCTGCCAAACCCTCTTTGCCTTTGTGTAGCGAAATGTACAACCAGAGGCTATAGATATTAGCGAGACTGTTTACAAAATGACGTCACAGTGTTGAAGAAAGATAGAGGCTTCGTGACGCGTGCTGGAGGTGTGTCATTCTGCCATCGCGGTGATTTCAGGCCCATAGGAGAGTATTAATCTTTATATGGATTAAATAAGGAGCGTTTACTTCCATCATATGCTTTTTTAAATTTAAATTGATTGTATTTTTTGTATATCAACCTTTTCTCGTCAAAGTTTATTTACACAATAGCACTTAATAATTTGAAGCCGCATGAACAGTAAATTAAAAAAATAAACAAAGCAAGAAATGAAAAAAAATAAATGAAGTACATGCACCGCTTAATGGTGAATTGAACAAAAACTTGGCATAGTCTCCATCGGTTGTCGGATGTTTGTTTTTCTGGTAGCATTTTTAGCATTCCTGCTTTCCATGTACTCCAGGTTTCTGGTATTATTCAAATGATGGAGTCGAATATTGACAAAGACGTTTGTTATCTGTAACAAAAACTGCAAGAGAACAATTTTCTTTCTTTTCTATGATTCGCTTCTGCTATTCCCTAATGACTTTGTATCGCACTCCTGAAAAATTCAGACAAGGATGGGCTAAAGCACACACAAACAACCTCTTACTGCAATTTTTTTAAGCCCGTCAAATAGATGAAAAGTTTAACAGAATTTCCAAGGCCCTTCTTTATCCTATTTTTATTGAAAAATTAATAATTTTTAAAGGGAAATCAATGTTTTACGGTATCATTATTTTTCTCTTTAAAGTGGAAAAGGAAAGAAACAAAAGAGAGTCTTTATTGCAATAAATGCCAGGCAGAGCACCACTTAAAGAACGAATTTTTAGCATTTCTTTGTTGTGAGTTTTACGGTATAGCAAACACACAAACAAACAAAAAAGATGCAACGCGGATACATTGCAAGGCCTGAGGCGCCAAGGCCTTGCTGAATTTCATCGCCTAAATTACTGTGCAGACAGCTGGTGGTCCACCCACATACGCCTGCGTGCACCGTCTCTCCATAGACCGTCTCTGGTAAACTGTCAGATGTTAATCTTGAGACCCGTCCACAATGTGCATAATTTCTAAAAATGTCTGTATGGAAGCCAACAAACTCAACTCAACCTCGGTTGGCTCTTCTGTGATCATCAGATGAATTTGCTGACACGTATATCTACACACAAACACGTACGATGTTATGCCTATAGCTGTAATAATTTAATGTGCTCTTCGCCTAACAGTGTGACACCAAACCTAGATAATACTCGATGAGTTGCCGTGTAAGCAAGCAAACTGTACACCTGGGGGATGTGCAGTGGTTAATGACAGGCCATCAGATCCCATTGAGGTGTCCCTGTGGTGTGTAACGGTTATTTCACATAAACCCATTATCCAAGAGCGTTAAGTGTCACAGGACTATAGACCAATACTATGTCAGTTGAGCTGCTTCTTTGCACATGCATTAGATTACCGATTTGCAATTCAAAGAACGTGTTTCGGAGACCTTGTTTTTAAGCTGGTTCGATTCACAGTCATAGAATGCTCAGAAAATTTACTACTTTGTATCGATTATTGGTGTCAGTGAAAAAAAAACGAATTGTAAATGATGACTGTACATCAAAGCATTTCGTCCTTAATAGCATATCATAAGTTTTGTCTTTTTTTATACTTCGATTTTCTTTAATAATGATAATGGGTTGAAGGACAGCGTCGCAGCAGCTTACGACTCGTCGTAACGATAAAATCATAAGAAGGCTTACGACGAATCGTAAGCTACCGCGACGTTGTACTTACGGCCGAATGCGTGTAGTTGCTAAGAAAAAAACACAGCATTGCCACATTCTCTTGTTTGGACATATTGGAAATATTTAAAAGGCGTCATTTTTCTCATACCCTGCGACTTAAATGGTGTTGTTATATTTTAAATTCTTTAAAAGGAACTTGTAGAGGTATTTTAGAATTGTCATAGCTGCCCAAAACAAGACAAACTTGATGTTCCGAATCAATTGAGACACTGGAAAATACAATTTGATTTTTTTTAACTTTCCCAGGCCACATGTCTGAACCAGCTGCTGTTCAGATTTACAGAGGGTTGCAGTGGATAAGGCTATATTATGCGATGCATGTGTTAACATCTAATTTAACCGCCGGCCTGCAGGTTAAGACAGGAGTCATGGTATCCCTACAGTGTGCCTGTGCGGCAGTACGTAAAAGTGTCAGACGTCTGGTTTGAGATCCGTCCTCAGTATAGCCTACATAGTATTGACGTTGGCTGTTAACCAACAAACTAAAACTTCACCGTTGTGAACTAACTTGATAAAACTTGGACTTACAGAAGTCACAAATAGCTCAGGCGGTAGTGCTCTTGACTAGCAGACAGAAGGTCTGGGGTCCGACTCTTAGCTGGTTCTTCCTTCTCTGTAAGTATAAGTAGGCACAGTTAGTAGAAATTAAACTATTCAACGGACACCAGTTTCAGAACAATGCGAGCCTACTCACAGCGGATGGTGCGGACACGGATCTGTTGCAACATGAATTCAAGCTAATCAGTTATAAACCATTAAAAATACACTTAACTTAATTGAGCCATCTCTCTCAAAATCGAAAGTTGCCTTCAAAAGCGTCATAATATTTATTCTAGTTGGCAGCACACTAATATTAATATATTGCTCCTAAAACCATAGAACAATAAAAAAAATTATATTAAAAAAAATTCGAATGCAACAAAAGGGAAAGATAAGGGTCTAATGCCTTATAAAGCAGAATAGTAATCTTTCTCTACACAGTAAAGTATCTTCAAACGTTGAAATATCTTATAACAAATGCCCGTGGAGCAAACTGTCTGTGTGTACAGGATGGTGATCGATTCCGTAGACTTACTAAAATAGTGGTCAGTCCAAAATAATTTATACTCAGGGTTTTATCAAGGTTTTCCCGCATTAGGTATACTTATAAGACTATATAAAATTGTCAATTCGAAACAGGTTCATTTGAATTAAAATAAATTCCCAATTGTTTTACTACTAAAGACTAATACTTTTCCATATACATACATGTACCATTGTCAGAATTTATTATATTTCTATTGATCAGAGGAACAAGATGGTGCGCAAATTGATTTTTTTTTTATCTAATCTGGTCTTGTTTTTTATGTGCCTAACTACTGGTCAATCATGAAAGAAAAAAAAGATCATAACAGCTGTATGTGCACCATTCATGGCTCTAATTCGTGTAAATAGTTAAATAGTTTTGTTGTTGTTTTTTCAGACACTTACATGTTGTAATTGTATAACCAATCGCCCCAGATAACGATAAAATATGATACAATTGAAAAGGTGACGATAGAGAGACACTGATAGATAGATAGATAGATGGACAGACAGAGACGTTTCGTAGATAACAAGATAACAAAACAAGGAAACTGAAAAGAATGTTTCTTCGATGAAAGCTTCTTTGTGTAAAAAAAAAGGGTAAAGGTATAGTGTCAGCAAAGATAGAAACATCTATCCTTACTATCAGCTTGTTTACAACCAGTGTGTTAAACATTGCATCGTTACAGTACATGGCTGTCCATTTCATAACACTTACATTAACTATTTTGCAAATAATCAATGGCCGTAATTTCAAATCTGAATTACCTATTGTTTCAACATGCTATTTCTGCTTTTAATCATTGAACAAACTTATAATAATCCTCATCGTCAATCCTCTTTAAACAAAATTAAGTTAACGCTTTCTTCACATCTGATTCTCTCTTTCTTTCTTTTCTCTCACTCTCATTTTACATGTCTCATTATTAATCCCTCTCTCTCTCTCTCTCTCTCTCTCTCTCTCTCTCTCTCTCTCTCTCTCTCTCTCTCTCT
>RQTK01000521.1:112834-129282 GCA_003991915.1 Elysia chlorotica
TCTCTCTCTCTCTCTCTCTCTCTCTCTCTCTCTCTCTCTCTCTCTCTCTCTCTCTGTTTCTGCTTGTCTATGTCTCTCTCTCTTTATATCTACCTATCTATCTATTTATCTCTCTGTCTGCCTCTGACTCTCTTTTCTCTCTCTGCTCTCTCACTGTCTCTCACTGTCTCACTATGTCTGCATCTCTCTTTTTCTCAATCCCTTGCTTGTCTATCTATCTCTGTCTTTATCTGTATATCTACCTCTGTCTATCTCTTCTCTCTTTCTCTCTCTCTCTCTCTCTCTCTCTTCTCTCTCCTGAAAGGGCAAGATGTTATCGCTCTCGCATTTAATTGCCCTTTTCTGTACTTTATACTTTTTCAATCTTTTATCAAACTTGGAGCTTTATCCCAGGTGAATAATTCTTTCCAGGTCTGTTAACCGGATCTGAAGTTCCTGTGTGGGTGGATCAAAAATTTTGTTAGGCTTATAAAAATAACGTATTGGGATTAATTAACGAATACAATAACATAAATCGTAGAAAAATTAATTGCCTTGGCGAACCACGCTGAAAAGAATCCCCCACCCTCCTTTTTCCCCCTCTGTCTGTATGTCTGCATCTCTGTCTCTATGTCTCTACTCTCTGTCACTCTTTCTCTCTCCCTCTCTCTCTCTCTCTCTATGTCTCTCTCGCTCTCTCTCTCTCTCTCTCTCTCTCTCTCTCTCTCTCTCTCTCTCTCTCTCTCTTGACCTAAATAATATACTCGACGAGCCGACTGTGAAGTTTCTTCAAATAATTATAGATCTAAAATAATTCGACCACATCTACCTCCCTGTGTTGTCCGAATAATAAATGAATCCCCGATTATCTGCCGCTTCTAGTTATCTTCCTAATATCCTACGATAAACTGGGACCCAAGGCACTGTTGAAGCATATCCGCGGTATGCCATCCCTCTGGGAATAAGTATAATGTGACCAGCTGCGACAGATGCCCTGGTATCTCCGCTCAGTCTTTGTGTGGCAGCACGTAATAATGTCAGACGTTTGTCTTGGGACCGGACCAGGTTATAGCCTGATCTAGATACTGAATTTTAGCTTAAGTAAGGGATGCGTAATGGTTCTAGATGTTTTAATGAGCTCATCAGGGTTTCATTGCGTCAAATTGTTGCGTGATATACCAGAAATTTCTCCTGGATTGATAATCTCTGGGGTATAAATTAAGTTTGCTTGATCCGCTCCACGTTAGTTCCATCCAAGACAATGACTAGATATCTTGCCCTCGGGGATTCGAAAATAGACGTAAGATTTAGATGGTGAAAGTTTTATTATTACATAATTATTGCAGAGTTTTTATTATTCTGCAGGGAATTATGTTGGCTTTAGGTTTATTTGTATTTTAATGAACCTGTTAATTTTATGTCAGTTTTAGGTTCTTGATTACCACTAATAGAATAGTTGTTACACCATCAGTTTGTTCCTTATCATCATTAAAACCATCGGTTTTATTGTAATTACCATCGTCATCATAATCTACATCATCATCATCATCATCATCATCATCATCATCATCATCATCATCATCATCATCATCATCATCATCATCATTATCATCATCATCATCATCATCATCATCATCATCATCATCATCATCATCATCATCATCATCATCATCATCATTATCATCATCGCCATCATCATTATTTATGTGAGAAAAGTTTAACTAGATGAAGGAAATAATAAAACTCGACATGTCTTACACATCTAACATTTACCACTTAGCCCCTAATAGTTGTTTTTTTCTCCAGGACCTTACACATGAAATATACCAAATACTAAGATAAATACTACGCAGAACTAAAACCTATCGATTATTGGAGAACTGCACCCAAATCGTAACTGCGGGAATCACAGTTATATCTGTAGCACAAAGAGCAAATGTTTCTCTACAGATGACGTTTACTTTAGGTTTTCTTCTCTCTTTTCGTTAATCAGTTCTTTAAACAACTCGATCATAGGCACGCGTTAGATTCTTTAGAATCTGTGTTTATAGCTAGACGTTTGAACTTTTTTAACCATGATAATCAGCTTAGATGAAATTTGCAAGGGACCCCGAAAATTGTCTGTAAACTACTGTGGACATAAACTAGCCACACACAAGATGTCATTTATTGCGTTTGGTGTAGTATTTACAGCTTACCATTTAGGAGCAAGGTTTTGAGGAAGTCGGTCATAGGCACATTAGATTCTATAGAATCTGTGTTAATAGTGATGCGTTTGATGTGCTATCTTTTATGTGGCAGTACTGCGGAGGTAGTTTGCGATAGAGACAATCTTTTGAGAAAGTCTGATAAAATGGGAGAACCTTTAAAACGGACGTTGTATACTACAGTGCTAGTTATCCTGTGCCTTCAAGATTCTCTGTAGACTAATAAATGGAATGACTATGACTTGTGTGGGAAGAGGGCTATTACATCGGAAGAGAAAACCTCAATCCGTGTAAGCTTTAATTAGTTTTACATTTACTTTCACTAGGTTTCTTAAGAGACGATATCGCTGCTACTACCTGCTCGTCAGTTGAGGGCTCTACCAACTGAGCCACTGGCGCTACGACCTGAGCTACAGAGAGCAGTGCCCTGGATTTCAAGTTCTAAACCACTTTGCTAACCCTTCTTGTAGTCTGTTTTAGGACCTGAAAGGGGGGCGCGGTGGCCCTGGGGTAGAACATCGACTTCCGACGCAAAAGGTCCAGGTTCGAGCCCTGGCGATTGTGCTCCCCACTGGTTGGGTCGGTGTCAGTTTAATGTGACGGCTGAAACAGGAGTCATGCTATCCCCGCCCTGTCTCGTGTGTGCAGCACATAAAATTGTCAGGCATTATCTTGGGGCCCGTCCACAAAAAAGCCTATATTGTGCAGTTGTTGGACGTTAAACCAACTCAACTCAAATCCAAAATAGCCTATATAGTGCTGATGTTGAACATAAAATCAACTCAACATCAACTTAACAACCCCTCTAATAGTCTGTTTTAGGACCTGTAACTAGGCGGGAATGTAGTAAGACCCTTTTGGGCCACCAGTCCAGCAGGTATAGAAGTCAATGCCCTGGCTCTTTGATAATTATTGTTTACCAGTATATTTTAACAGTCGTTTTTAACAAGAGGTAACGACATTTATTGGGGGGAGGGGGGAGACCAGAGGGGTGGGAGATGAAGCTGGCAAGGGATTAAAAAAAATTCGTACTTATGAGTACTTGTTAGCGCCTAGCATTGTAGTTTTGGGGTAAGAGCGTTTCAGAGGTCCGTTCGATTCCCGGTCCTATCATTTTGCTCCCAAAGGCAGGGGATCTTTCTTGAAACTTAGACGTTATTCTTGGAGATAGCTCATCTTTTTCTGAACAAAAAGGTTAATACTTATTAAAGGGTGTTTGCAGTTTCATAGTAAAGGGCAATTTAATGGTATGTTATTTTTTGTCTTTGGCCTTTTTTTACTTTTATTTCTTTGTTTTTTTGTTGTTGTTGTTGTTATTATTGTTGTTGTTGTTGTTGTTGTTGTTGTTGTTGTTGTTGTTGTTGTTGTTGCTGTTGTTTTTTTGGTAGGAGGGGAGTGTTTTGTGTTTGTTGTTGCTTTCTAAACGTCGGTCGTCACCAACTGCGCTGGTTGAAGTACAAACAAAAGTGACAGAGCGTTATTTTTTTATTACTAATATTATAGGGGGTGGGCGCTTGTGTTTTTTGTTGCAATTAAACGTACGTCGTCACCAACTAGGCTATCTGACAGAAAGACTCTAAGACTAATGTCTGACAATTTACCCTCACGGAGACAAACAACGGTATCAGGACTCAAGTCGGTTAAATGATGCTGGCGGCAAACCAATGAAAGTGGAGACTGTTGTAATGGTCATTTACTCTACCACTACTACTACACAACACACACATATTACCACGCGCATACACTTATCTTTATCACCAAGATGGGGTTTAAAACACTGAAATATAGAAGACTTTATACGCTTTAAAGTCTTTAGTAAGATGTTATGTTTATCTCTCATAATTTATTGAAGCCTCAGCAATAGGAATCAAAATGTATAGATCAACTTTATCACCAAACTGGTTCACACAAAAGCCTGGCAACGCCCAAGAGACGAGGTAAACGACTTAGGCTACAACTATATACAATAATACTACCAAGGATGTCCTATTATATTTTCCATCCGATAGATATATATATATATATTTAGAAATTGGTTTTCAATATTTTCAATAATAAGATTAAAGAAGCAAACCAGTTTAAGTGTACATGAGAAAAAAATTAAAGATTTGACAACTTATACTTTTTCAAAAATCTTTTGTTTCTCCTTTGCAACATTTTCCTATTGTTTTTTCTTCTCGTCATCGCCTTTTTTAATTGAAATTTGAAAGCGCATCCTATGCTTTATCCTATACAAAAGAAAAAGAAAAACGGTTATAAGAGAGGGATGTGCTTAGGATGCTGGTTGAAGTACAAACAAAAGTGACTCTATAACCTGTGTCCAAAGTTGGACCTTCACCCAGGTTCGAAAGAACACTGATAAAAGAGATTGCATCCATACAGCACCCTCCATAGATTTTTATTGCCTGAAAACGGTATATTTTACACATAAAGTATATTGTTGCTGTACACGTTAATCCCGATTACTGTCAATAAAATAAGTTTATACCAAACAAAATAGTTATCACAAGAAGCTTCACAGATGGCCTATAACTGCAAAAAAAACCTAGTACTTTGTCTGAACAAATCTGAGTCAAAAAATACTAATGAGGATAGGAGATCGGTAACTGCACTCTGCTTTCTCAGCTAAAGAATGTTGACATTTCTCAGCTCTGCACACATTGGTTGGGATCCATAAACCATAAGTCCCATCGACTTTTCTATTGGAGTCTGAAGCAGAACAGATGCCTACGAATGTCTTACTAAGGAAATACCTAACGATGTTCAGTGTCCAAAAACGTTTGAAGGAATCGTGTGGCCTCGCATACTCAAACCAAAGAGTAAGAGGATTTTGAGTTTGCGTATATGGGTTAGGATAATTAAGGCGGTTGCCTACTTTTTTAACCTTAGTAAAAAACAACAACAACAAAAACTCAGTGTACACTTTGTTCAACCGCCTTAATTTCAATACAGAATTAGAGTGAGCACGCGTCACACTAGCTCCTCGTATCAATAGTATTGTGGGGGTATTTAAGTGAAAGGTATCTGCAAATCTAGTCTCTGCTCAAACTCTCCTAGTTTAACTTCTCCTAGGTCTTAAGAAAACACATACACAGCGACGTGACTGCAGAGCGGAATACCTGGGCCTTGCTGGGTCTCACTATACTAAAACTAACTCAAACAGGGTAGACGAGGCTGCCAGAACAGGTCTCGAACCATGGGCCTCCTGTCTCGTGCTGGTTCTGGTTTACCTCACCAAGTAAGTACCGGGTGTCTGGTTAGCTCGCTAAAGTAGACGCTTGGTGCTCTTTTGCTTACATGTTGGTATGTGATTTGGGTTGTATTTTCCGTTGTTATTGTTTTTGTTATTGTTGTTGTCGTTGCTGTTCTTGCTGTTGTTGTTGGTGGTGGTGGTGGTAGTAGTACTAGTAGTGGTGGTGGTGGTGGTTATGGTGGTGGTAGTAGTAGTGTTATTGCTATCGTTTTCACTGTTGATATTCCTGTTTCAATTCAGAGCTAAAATGTGAGGGAATGAATTCACGGACCACTGCTCTATCTCTTTGAACCTATGATAATCTGCCTCACATGAAATTTGTGGATTAGCTATAATCTATTCTTCATGTGTCTACTTCAAGTACAATGAAGCCATGGGGAATGATACCCCTTTGTAAGACGCTAAAATAATATGTCTCAAACGTTTCCATAACCACTCAAGAAACTATTTTAAGACATACTCTAGGAATTTGTGCAATATTATATTTTCAGACTTTTTAACAATTAAATATTCTTGCACAAGATCATACACTCGCCTTCCAGCAGTCTAGAACGTTGCCACAATCACTCAATACATAAAAGATGATATTTAAAGCTACATTAAAGTCAGACATCCAAATCAGTCAATTTTGTTATTCTTTTTGCCATAATAAACTCTTACACCCCCCCCCCCCTTCCACGCCCCTCACCTTGTCTGACCAGTGTCGTCCCTGGAAGAGATCGGCCAGGTGGAGATGAAATCGGTGACCACTGTGCCCAGTCTGGAGAAGACCTTCCAGGTAAGCCCGCCAAAGGTGCCTGCTTAGTGTGTGCCCGTAATTAAATGTTTGCTTAGTGTATCAGTTGACCACCATGGTGCCAATTGACTTTCATTTCTCCAATGACGCACCAAAGAGGTGGTGGGAGGGTGAACTGGCAGAACTGGTAGAGCGTTGGTCTTCCAATACTGAATTCCCTGGCTCAAGTCTGAGATTGGTCAAAAAGCTATTTGTCCGATTTCGCCCCCTTCTTGTAGGGTCGGCTAAATAGCAGCCATGGTCTTCTAGTACTGTCTCTCTGATGGCAGCATGTAAAATTGTCAGACCTTAGTCTTAGGGTTCGTCCTCAATAAAGCCGATAACATGATGACGTTGGAACTAAGTAAAATAAAAAACTAACTCTGAAGATGAGGTACATGTGCATTAATGAACTTCTACTGCTCCCTGCTATGGGCTTTCGTTGTATATTCTAAAAGCATCCTGCACGTGCTATTCTTTATGTCATACAACCAGTTTTCTCTTGTTCTTCCTTTGTCACTTGCCCGATATGCTGTAACCTCTATTATATCGTTTCATAACTTTCCCAAATTTTTAGAGGGATGAATAAGACTCTTCTATTGTACTTTTTATACATTTCTTAAATGATCATTACACAGAAAATGGACACCCGCTGAGGTTCCAGCCGCATGATACTTGCTGATTCAGGGTACAACCGATCAGACGACATAAAAAAGCAACTACACAATCAACCAACTAATAATTAAAACAACTCATGAAACAACTCATGAAGCAACCAATATTCCAGAAACAGACTATACACAGACTAGCACCTTATCCTGTTATATTTTCCACTTTATTACTCGCTTCTCTTACCGTGCAGGTATCTTTTAACTAACCAAACAATTACTCTATCTACCAAACCTATCCACTGACCAAATAACGAATCAGTTAGTCAACCAATCAACCAAGCTATGAATTAGCCCTTATGAGTCCCAAAACGTGTAACATAAAATTGAACCAATGTATCATTCACCCCTGCACAGGATCACGCCAAAATTTATAACGAATTATACACAAACTTCACCACGTTGCATCGGTACATTTACCAACCAACCAACCAACCAACCAACCAACCAACCAACCAACCAACCACAAACAAACTCACCACTATATCCCTCATTTGTCTCTACTGGTTGGTTGGGTCGGTTTCAGTATAATGTGACCAGCTTAGACAAAAGTCGTGGTATTCCAGCACTGTCTATGTGTGGCAGCACGTACAATTGTCAGATATTAGCCTTTGGGCCACCCACAATATATTTATACAGTGCTAGTGTTGTTCATTAAGCAACTTAATAAGCAAACAACCTCTACGTCCCAATAAACCAGCCCTAAATAGCTCAACCTTGGTTATATACTACCCATGTATCCCCCTCTGTTGCCCAGGACCATGCCAAGATCTACAACGACCTGTACACAACGTTCACCGAGCTCCGCCAGTGCCTGCACAACTTCAAGGCCACCTACGAGAAAGAAACAGCGGGTATCCCCACCATCTTCGAATGCCTCAAGCTCCTGGCCAAACAATGTGGTGAGGAAATATTAGAGGGCTTAGCAATTTAGCTGAAGCCTTTTCTTTTTCCTTCTCTTCTTCTAGTCGTCGTCGTCTTGTTCTTCTTGTGGTCTTTTGCCCTCTCTTCTTTTTATTCTAAATATCGTCATCTTCTTGTTACTCTTGTCTTTCGCATTCTTTTCTTTTTATTCTTCTCGTCGTCTTCTTGTTCTTTTCGTCTTTCGCCTTCTCTCTTCTTCTCCTCCACCTACTTAATGTCTATGTTTTTCAGTGCATTTCTGCCTCCCCCCTCTTCTTCTCCTCTCCCCTGCTTGTCCTCATCTTCTCTTTACTCTTCTCCTCACTGTCCAGGTTTCCAGTTCCTTTTCTTTCAAATCTTCATCCTTCTCCTCTTTCTCTTCCCTCCTCCTTCTCCCCCTAATTACTAACCATCCTTATAAAAAAATAGCATCGTCTATACATTAGCTTGAAATATCAGCTTTTGGAGACCTGTTGGACCACGGGCCTCTACACTGTAGCTTTGATACCTGGTAAAGGTACAGAGGCACTAACAGATCTTGCTTGTATCAGCCCATGGGCAGGGCCGTAGGCATCGACTGTTCTGAACTATTCATTACACTGTTTTAATTTGATTAGTTTTAATTCGAGAGATAAGCCGCGTTTTGTCATCGTCAAAAGCCCCCAGGCCAATATTATTGAACGGTATCAGAGGTTTATCAAATTAACCTAATCGCTATCTTTACATCTTGTCTTGATCAAATATTATATTAGTTAAAAGAGTTTGTAGCTCAAATTCGTTTTTTCAGATTCAAACCTGACCGCTTTTCTCTTTCTTATCTTCTCTTTGAAGACAGTGAAACAAATAAATTTTTACATGAATTCCTAAAATAATTCGTAGCCATAAAATACAGATTTTTCTTTTGCCTTCACTGTCTGTAATGGAAATTATTATTCTGAAAAAAACCTTGTTGACCCTTTATACATAATAGGATTCTTAAAATACACTGCAAAACAAAAAGACAAACTAAACATCAGAGAAAGGATTTTTATATAATATTCAGTATAATTAGCTATTGCGTAAAATATCGTTGAATGCCAAACCCTGAGTTTATCTCTGAGCTGTTTCATGATTACAAAACAGCGATTGTTCCCCTTGATGAAAACTATCGGTTGTTTCCCTTGAACTATGGATCATCAAAGTAAAACAGACGTTCTAGGGTAATTTTAATTCTATTTACATCAGAGTATGTAGTGGCGATAACGTTTCCTTACTGTCAATCATTTTAGCTACTTTGTTCAAGACATGAGATAAAGATCAACTAAAACACAATGGGATAACCTGAAACAAATATAATATGTTACGTATAGAACAGGCTTTTTGAAATAACCTTTACGTTTTGGGGATTCTCAAAGCTTATTAAATATAGAACTGGACAAAACTTTGCTTTAGGAATTAAGGTAAGATATATCATTGAAACATTAGGCTCAGCTAGGACGGTTTACTTTGTTCCTATGTAGCAAGAAGGCTAAAAGGCAATACCCGTGTATCATAATATCTATGATAAAACATCAAGAGAATTCTTACGAAATTTATTGTTGGAGTTTTCTTTCTTTGATCAATTCGGTGTCCAAGCCTTCTACATGTCGGAGCCCAGATTAAGTCGACAATTACAGAACTTAAGAAACAATAATAATTATTATATGCTGCGTTGTAAGTTTGTGCTCATGCAGGCAGAGGCCAACCGACGCGTAACTCCATGATGATGTTCATTTATCATTGAAAACTGGAACCTTTATTCGAGTGATCTTCTCCTTATTCTTTCCATTCTTTTGCTTCCGCTCCTCCTTCTTCCCTTCTGTTCTCCCCCTCATTCGCCTTCCGTCGCTTTCTCTTGCTTTACCGCTTACTTTACTCCTTCCTTCCTGTTGTTTTTCTCTCTAATGACAATGATGATGATGATGATGATGATGATGATGATGATGATGATGATGATGATGATGATGAAAATGGTGATGATGATGATGATGATGATGATGATGATGATGATGATGATGATGATGATGATGTTCATTTATCATTGAAAACTGGAACCTTTATTCGAGTGATCTCCTCCTTCTCCTTTGCATTCTCTTGTATACGCTCCTCCTTTCCTTTCTGTTCTTCCACTCCTATTTCTCTTTTTCATTCCCCTTCCATCGCATTCCTAACAATTTCTCTTTTCCCTTCTACTGTTTTTCCTTCCTCTTTTACCATTTTTTTTCTATCGTTTCTTCGCTATTTTCCCCATTGCTTTCTCTTGCTTTACCGCTAACTTTACTCCTTCCTTTCTGTTGTTTTTCTCTCTAATGACCCCATTCCTTCCTGTTGTTCCCCACCAACTCCCCCATGCTTTCTGTTGCTCCTGCCCCCCCTCCTCCTCCATATACAATTTACTAAATTTACACCAAGAATGTACCAAGGATGACATACCGACCCGCCTAACCAACCTGCTAACATGTCTGTTCCAGGAGGAGCCAAACTGAGCGGCACCAGGACGAAGAACTGCATCCAGATAGAGTGTGACCGTCGCGAGGTCTCCGAGAAGTGTGGCGTGCCAGCTGAGGATGTTCTAGACGCCATAGAGACCTACAACAGGTAAGGTAGTTGCTGTTGCTGCTGCTTCTGCTCTTTGTCTCAGTCTCTGTCTGTCTGTCTGTCTCTCTGTCTGTCTGTCTCTCTCTCTCTCTCTCTCTCTCTCTCTCTCTCTCTCTCTCTCTCTCTCTCTCTCTCTCTCTCTCTCTCTCTCTCTCTCTCTCTCTCTCTCTCTCTCACTCCACCTGCCTTTGTCTCTCTGTCTCTCTATCCATCTTAAGGATACGCCATTAAGAAGGCTTACGACCAGTCTTAGGCTATCTACTTACGGTCCTTTGTCTTTTAAGAAAGTCATTAAGCGCAAAAAAGAGGAAAAATATTTCGGTCGAACCGAAAATGGGTTGTTTAATGAAAAAATAAAACAGCATCAACAAGTGACCCCTCGCTACTTCTTTTCTACACACACACACACACACACACACACACACACATACACGAATTAGTCAACTTCATTACCTTCGTGTTTGTCCAGCACCGGATACCCCCAGGCATTGCCTTACTGACAACCCTTACTTTCACTCCTGTAGATCTAAATCCAGCATTGTGGCCAGGCTGTAATGATTTTAATTCCTCTGTCTTTGAAGTGATCCTGATACTAAGTTCAGTGTTTGAAGTTTTCCCGCAGCTTTTAGAAGTATTAAATTCCAGAGCTAGCTAGCTTTAGGCTCGTCCCCGAACCATTTTCTATCTGAGTGGGCGAGTATCCACTTTATATCACATCCATCTTTTCATGTAGGTTTTCAATTTTCATCTTCAATAGGTTTTTGGTTTCTATTTTCGAAGAAAACATAATTCAAATTTCAGGGGGGTTTGTGACTATTGTGTTTGGGTTTTTTGGTTTTGTTTTTTTGTTTTTTATTATTGTTGAAACAAGAAGGAAGTTTACCTTTGAAGTCTAAAGGTAATTATTTGGTTAATTAAATTTAAAGCGCTAAAGTGTGAAGTGGGAGAAAAAATAAAAAGAGAGAGAGAGGGAGAGAGAGAGAGAGAGAGAGAGAGAGAGAGAGACAGACAGAGAGAGAGAGAGAGAACGGGAACATTTTGGTATAATTTTAGTAGAAAAACCCGAAAATTTCCAGGAACGTAATAATGTTATGAGTTATTTGTTTCTCTCTGGCGCTAGAGAATTGAGTCTAGACCAATACACAGATGGTAGTTTTTGTTACTTGAAAATGTAGTCATTACTGCATACATCAATCGCATTAATTCTCAAAAACTTCCTGGTTGGTACAGTTTACTTTTTGACGTATTTTTCTACAAAAGTAGAATAGGAATTCTCTTTGCTTAGTATCGAGTTTCCTTGATTCGTTACAGCACAGTAATGGGTATATTGGTCTATAGAGATATCAATTGCCTTAAAATTAAAAATTTAAAATTGTATTACATTTATTTATAAATGTAATAAAGCAAAAGTAGCCTACACCAATAAAATGAACAAACAAAAAAGACACGCGGCGACGAATAGGTGAATTAGTTGCTAAAACAACAATGATTCTGTTATTATTTTTATTCAGGAAAATGTTCTTAATCATATCGAAGGTACTCTAGATCAGGGGTTAAACAAAGGAATGTTCTGTTGATAACTCTTTGACACCGTGGACAAACAGACAAAGATATATCTACACAAGGTAATCTTCCACACAGGAGGCCCATTGTTTGAACCCTGCTCTGGCACCAACGATTTTATCCAACCGATGGATCGGTGTGAATGTAACTAAGCATCGGGTATTCCGCTTTGAAATCCCGTCGATGTGTATGACTTTTTTCAACACCTAGGAGACGTTTAGCTTTATCTTTTATTTTAGTAAATATTTCTCAAAACAGAAAGTTTTTGTTTTGTCAAACTATATTATTAAACTTCTTCAACTGTCCTCTCCCCCCCCCCCGGTCGTTCCCCCCATACACCCCATACACCCCATACACCCCATACACCCCATACACCCCATACACCCCATACACCCCAGGACGAACCGGCTGATCAGATCCCTGTTGGACAAGGCCCCCCAGGTGAAGAGCTCCGTACGCCTGGTCTTGGAGCAAGAGTCCACCCTCAAGCGGGAGGTAACCAAGGCCGACCCGGACGGCAAGCAAGGGCCAGAACCGCTGCGGAACGCGTCCGAGAACTTCTCCCGGCTACACCGACTGCCCGGATATATCGACACGATCCAGAAGTACACGTCTAAAACGTTTAAAGAGATTGTCAACGGTTCTAAAGTTTTATTCGAAGAATCAGCATAGCAAAGGGTCTTTTGTTTTTGTTTTGTATTTTAGGTGTTTTTTCTATTGAATGATATTTTTTAATTGCTGAAAACAATCGTGCACAGGTTGTTCTGAGTGTCTATAAGAGATTTTTTTTAATAAGTTTTCTTTTCAATTTTTTGTAATGTATTGCTATTTATGTGTGCATGATAAGCGATGGGAGCGAGTGTTAAAAGTCACGTGCGTAAGCTTTATGGCTCATGTCGCACATGAGTGCATGAATTTAGCTGTCTCTTCCTGTCTAGCTAAAACTGTATTGTGTTTTACATTTTGGTCCTGTGCACAATAAATAATATGTCTTGTCTGGTGCTTCACCTCTCTCTCTTTCTCTCTCTCTCTCTCTCTCTCTCTCTCTCTCTCTTCTCTCTCTCTCTCTCTCTTTCCTATCTCTCTCTCTCTCTCTCTCTCTCTTTCTCTTTTTTCCTCTCTCTCTTTCTCTCTCTCTCTCTCTCTCTCTCTCTCTCTCTCTCTCTCTCTCTCTCTCTCTCTCTCTCTCTCTCTCTCTCTCTCTCCCTCTCACTCTCTCCCTCTGTCTAAGTCTTGGAATACTTTTTAGGTTTGAGAGATTCGATCATATTAAATTCTCTCTCCCTAAAATTTTCATAGAAAGAATAACAAACACCATCACTTCCACAACAACAACCATCACGACCAACATCTTCACCTTCAACAACAACTTTAACAACAACAGAAGCAAAGACAACAAAAACAGCATCAACAACTGAACTAAATTCTAGGCCTTTTTCTTCCTAACACAAAAAATTCTGTTTATCTTAGAACTCGTCAGTGTTTAGTCATGTTGATGACTGAGAAGCAACAAATTCAAGTTAGGGTTGTGTCACAAGAAACATTTCAGAATAAGATCTAGATTGGTCTGGACTATTGTTGTTTGTGAAGTGGATGAGACTGTTGCTGTAGATGACAGGTACATAAGGTTTTCTTACAATTATAAAAACAAAATGTCCTCGTGATTGAATGTTAATTCTGAGTTAAACATGAATTCTGACAAATTGAGATTACCATCCATTTTATTCTTGTCCTGATCAAATGTATGACATTTTTGCTGCTGTTTTTTTCATTGATCATGATTTACTGCATTTAAATTTAATGTTTCACGGTTAATGTTCTGTCTGTTTTTAAACTGCTCAAACTATTTGCCATTCATGTGTTTATCAGTCATCTCAAATAGGAAAAACTAAACGTTTATCATGAAGTTCATAGAATATTTATTTATATTATTTAACGTGGGGATACTACAAACTCCCCAGAACGATTGTATGGAATAAAGACGTGATCTAAGAAAATATGTTTCTTGTCTTACTTTCTAAACTGTCACTATAGTCCATATTTAAAAAAATTGTGGTTTAGGTATTGGTGTTGTTGTTACTGTTGCTTATTTTAACATACAACTGTTGGCAGTAAGGTGACAGTCATAATGTAAACTGCACAATTTGTATCACATAACTTTTTCGGACAGCTTACTTTTATTCTTCTTTGTTGACTCGAACTTCTATTTTGGAAGCCTTGGTTCTGTACAAATAACTTTGTAAGATAAGTTTGTAAAATTAACTATGCCCTTATATCTATCATACAACAATGGCTTTTTTGTCTGTATCCGTGTAACCAGAATGAAAGGGAAAGGGAAAAACAAGATAAAACATAATGGAAAGTAAAAAATCAAACAATAATAAAATGAAAAGAAACAGAACGAGAAACCAAAAATGAATCTGGAATTTCACACATAACAAGTGCATGCTTGTACATTATGTCTTTATATATTTCGCAAACAGAAAACGTCTGAGCTTAACAACCAGTATTACTTTGATTTGAGAAAGTTAGCGTTGCACAGGTAAAAAAAGTAAAGGGTTGTTTTCAACGTCACAAAGGAAGTTATATCGCGGCTGGGTCCCAAAATAACTTGACCTGCAGCCACACGCAATCAGCGCCGAGATACCAGAAAATCCTGTCTTAGCTGGTCACAGTATACTGACACTGCCCTGACCAGTAGACTAGGAGGCGAATTGTATAAAATTAATTTGTGCGATCATGGGTTCGACTAAGACTGGGACATTGGAACAGTGTGTGTTCCACGGTCTCCAAACTATCATCACACAATGGATATAGTGGTGTGTATTGTGTGATGGCAGTTTGGAGACCATGGAACACACACTGTTCCAATGCCCCAGTCTTAGCCAACCAAGACAGCAGTTCCTTCCTATGAGACCTGACCTCCAAACGGCTTTGTATTCCACCTCAGCACAGCTACAGAGAACTGCTGCCTTTTTCTTCATGGCCTTAGGCAAAAGAGCGCAAGCTCAGAGACCACTGGACTAACAACAATAACAACATCATGGGTTGGACCAGGCACTTCTCCAATAGAAATCCAACGCTCTATCTATTAAGCCACCTCACCTGCTCTGAGCTAAACATCCCACAGATCGAACTAGATTTTTTTTATCTCTGTTTTCTCTTCATTACAGACTTTACACTATACAAGTGCAAAACATAGCGTATCCTCTCCCCTAGGCACATTGTATTCTGATCGTTCATTTGCTCTGTAGGTCTCAGATAGAGCTATGATAGGGCTCCCCTGGTTCTACCCTTACTTACTTATCGTCTTATTTTTGTTTCCTATGGCGCTACTACTACTACTACTACTACTACTACTACTATATATGAATGTATCCAAAAAGGAAACAAAAGCAGTATTGACAAAGCCATTAATAAAGGCGAAACGTTTTCATGTATTTTCTCTATAATTTCTAGTTGTGTTTGATTTATTGTGTCCCTCAGTTGCTAAGTTGTGCGTATTCTTCTATTTATTATCATATTATTCCTATTTCTTGCTACTATGATAGGGCTCCGCTGCTCCTACCCTTACTTACAAATCGTCTTCATTTTTTCCTATGGCGCTCTAGATCTACATGTATATACGCAAAATCTTTTCTATCGGCCTGAGCAATGCGGTCGCGTGCCTGGCCCTAGCTTGCCTGGGATCGCTGCCTCCGCCCATTAGCCCGTTACGCAATGCCCGCCAGAGACGCGGCATCACTGCCAGATTGGGCCGGGAATCCCCGTAGCTTCACGTGTCCCGAGTCACGCACTCCAGTCGACGCCTTGCGGCCACAGAGCACAAAGCAAAACGAGGACGACGGGTAAAGGAATCTACATCGGCGTCCAATCATGGATTTACTATAGCCTTATGGAGCCAATGAGCAGTCACAAAAACTCTGAGTCTAAGGGGCGTCACTATGTTATCCGTTCTAACCGGGTGAATCGCAAGGCATGTAGATGCTCTACGTGAGGAACTGCAGGAAAAGTCACCGAAAAGTCGCGGAAATGTCGCCAAAAATGTTGCTATTATACACCGGTGTAAGTGAAGCATATGCAGGAAATTGCGAGTTTCGTGATGGTTCACCATAGTCGTGACTGCAATCAATGTCTAAAACTTAGTTACAGAACTCGTCAGAAAGGGGTGGTACATATGTACATAACACGCACATTTATTATTATTATTATTATTATTATTAAATAATAATAATAATAATAATAATAACATAATATTAATAACCACGATAAAAAATAACGTCAAATTGTTATATAGTGTGTAACCTCCACTGTAAGGTTGTACTCCATGCACTTTACATTGCTAAAAATGAATACCACAAATAATACTGGTGTAAATAAATTAGCAAACATGTGCCTTTTTATATCTTCATAATGAAAAATAATTAAATATATTGCATTTATAAATATAGTTCCTTTAAAACTTGTTAATAGGACACCTTAAA